>MU787826.1:150547-180257 GCA_026770625.1 Nicotiana glauca | reverse complement strand
CTCATTCTTTCTTCAACATCTTTGAGAAGCTTTTCCTCAGGGACTCCACTTCGATCTTTAAAGTGGCGTCTTCAAGAACCTCCTCTGAAACAACAAAAGATGAAGAAAAGGCTATAGCTTGTCAAAGAGCAAAAGCTTTTAACAAGCGAAGAAAATTGTGGCCTGGTGAAAAACTTGGCGAGTATGGGTCTCGTCAGCACTACTACTGTGAAGCCACTTCTTGAGACATTGCACCTGTATGGGATGCAAAAGTTATTAGATAGTGCCACCTTACTCCATGGAAAGCAAAAGGAATGAAGTGCCATACCAGGTAGAAGTTGAGAGAGATGAGCAGCGGCGTAAAGCCTATATATCTTCTTATACGGGAAGAATTTGATGCCCTCCTCTCATTGATTCGAGCCAACAACAACAACAACAACAACAACTCAGTATAATTCCACTTAGTGGGGAAAGGCTTTGAAATAGAGCCATGGCATAACTGACAAGGTTGCTGCCTTATGACCTTGTGTTCACAGGTTTGAACCATAAAAATAAGATATCAGAAGAGGATACAGAGAAGGGAAATGGCTGAAGGTTGTTGAAGAAAGAATGAGTGAAGTTTTGGTTCAAGAAATACCTTATTTATAGATAAATGACGACGAAAATGACAGAACATTCAATGTTTTTGGGGAAATGGACCAGCGGTGCATTCATTGCTTCTGAGGGAATGAACCGACGGGACGTTTCAATCACTTCAAGTGCCTACATCACGAATGAGACGTCATCACAAGAAGCTCGAGAAAATCAAGGTCAAAGTCGTTTCATATCATTGTATTCTAAGAAATGAGGGGACTATCTGTATGCAAGGAAATGCTATTGGTACAGTTGTACAATGGTTTAGTACGGATTTGTACTATTTTTCACAGACTCTGTCAGTTCTAATCACGTGCCCTCGGGAATTTCCCGCCTTTCCATGACGGTCATCAATTTGTACTACTTCAATATTGACCACAGTGAACCTTCAATATGCTCCCTCGAGGACGCACCTTGGGGTCACACTTCAAATTCTGCTTCGAGCTTTTTGAGGTCGGGCGTGGAGTGCCACAGTAGCCCCAAAGTTGAACTCTCTGCTTTTGGCCGTATACAGTTAGTTCTCCTAAAAGATTCATAGTTTAGGGATCACATTTGGTGCTCTTATTCTGAACATATGTGGTGCAAAAAAATATCTTCAAACTTGGGACATTAAAATTTGATGCTAATTGAATCAAATGCTCTGTTTCTTAAAGCATATTTGGAAGTTTTGAAGAAATGAAGATGAGGGGTAAAATGGGTTGGGGTCACGAGGTGGCATGTCATGTGAGGTCCACCTCACCTCACCAAGATGTCAGCGTCACGTGGAGTTGAATATCCATTTTGGACATGCACCTGCCACTCAGTCCGAACATACTCAAATCATGAAAATAACTCAAAGGAAAGAGTTGTACTTCAGGCTCTCCAGTACCACCACAACACAAGACTGAGAACCCGTCTCCCATCATAGAGACAAAACACACGAATCTAACTCGCAATATCATACATCCGCATAACTTTGCCCCAGTGCGTGACCTCATCCAGTACGAACCGCTCAAGCAATAAGACACTCCGTACATAATCAAAAATCTCATATGTTGCCCCAATGTGCCGATAGGCTACCAATTCAAACACGGTACAAAATGAAAATGAATTCTGGAAGGAACTACCTAACTCACGCACTGATACAAGATTTCCTTAGAAAATAGGAAGCAAGGCATACAAAAATAGCATATAGAAAACTATACCTAACATCACATTATTGCGGCGCGCAACCCGATCCAAATAACATACCCATGGCGGCGTGCCACCCGATCTACACATAACACTCACCTAAAGAGATGAACATCAAGCTAAATAGCTCATTATAACAAAATACCGAATTTTGGTCACAAGTATGCTGAGTGCATAATACCGTCCCTGAGAGAAAATATAGCGCTATAAGCTACAAAACTCAAGCACAACTGAGGTGCGATATACAATTTGAATCTTAAGAGCCATTTTGCTCATATAACATCATTTCTACACGGATCCTCAACACATAAGCAATTTCTCAAACCGTCCTACAACTCACACGACACAATGTATCACTGCATAAAATATCTGATAATGAAATAACACCCTGACTACTCCTCCATAAAGAGCGCATCACTGAAATGAACATGTTTGGCCTGATATAGAGTCCATATTCACCTTTGAATCCATCCACCGACCTCAAGCCGGTTTTGATCGCACTGAACGAGGCTAATTACCTTTCAAAGGTCCCTAATAACTCCTCTTTTGCTCATAACACATAAGAACATCCATCATAGTCGGAGAAATCATCCGCAGTCCACAACTCAACGGACTGAGTGCCCTCCGGGCATATATTTTCAATTTAACGATATTATCATGACCTTCCTACTTGGTTCAAGTCTTTAATCAATCAAGTGACTAACTGCCATACTTACACAATCTTCCTGTGGGACACCTTCCCACAGCCTATCATAACAAATAACTGGGTCGTACCTCCAAATCACCGGCCGCACTAACGCTGAAAAGCGATCAAGAATTATTAACGAGGATGCAAAGCCTTTTTCACAGAACACCATTCTCAGGTGACGCTGAAGACAATACCAACTTACCTTAAACGTCGAAACTTCTTCCCTGCTCATCCGAGCTCGTGACATCCTTATCCACACCGAGCTATTACATTTATCTTCACTTCAAATTCCATACCACTCGCTGCACCCAACATGCCAACATACGATACAACACGCTTTTCATCACAGCTTCGGAACCACTATTAGGTTAACACTTCATCATATAACACTTCCCACTTAACTCACTTCAGGAGAACCATAGCAACACATAGGTAAATTCTCATAACCGTAGAATATGCAAATCTCGAAGCAGTGGTCTAACCCACCATAACCCTATCAGGATCCGCCTATGCATAACAGGCCTATAACAATGGAATACTCCTGAATAACATCAATTATGACAGACAACTGGCCTCACATGTACCACCACATATCACATGCATAACTTGATCGTGCTGAAGGAACTGATCTCTACTACCAACATGCCAACAGATATATGGCTAACCAATCCATCTTCTTTCGACTTACCCTGATTGCCTTAGGAATAATAGTAACTACATTCAACACATAACACCATCCATCCGCACTCGTCCTGAGTGACTTTGAATCACGAGACCATGCTATCTCACATCCCACGAACCATTTCATACCTTCTAACTGCTACATCACAAGTCAAAACATCATAGAACATTCTACGAATTCTGAACCATTACCTGTACCTTCTGGATAGTGCTACATAGAAGCCCATAATTGATATAGAAAAAAATCACAATTCTTGACCTCTCCCAATGGAGACTCAATTTCTAATCACATATACGAATTTAAGGTACCCAATTGTCACATGTTGAATCTCGAACACATTAGTACCATTATCGAGAGTCATTTACTCTATTCAAACTGCAATTAGCCTGATCAAACGAATAGAACCACCAGTGCCTCATTAGCACTCTAACACCGCAGGATATGACCTCATCCCAATACAAGCAAGCATCTTCCTGCTCTATGCACCGATCATTCTTTACTAACAACAATTTAAGACATCCCGTGATTCTCACACACATACGAAGCACCGTATAACCTTTGTAAAAAATTTCCTTCACTCGAGCCAACCTCGACCTCAACTTCCGTAAGCCATAAATGATTCACCAACATGCCTTAAACTGGAACCAATATAGCACTTACCCGTGCAATCAACTTAATCAATAGCAAACTCCACAACTAGGCTCGAAGCCATAAATCAAAACACGCTCAATAAATCATAACGCATATACTCTATTGATGCCGTAATATCATAATGAGATTAACTCAACTCCCTTATAAGCTTGTGAAAACATAGATCAATTAGAATTTAAATCTTCTGCAATTCTCACTTTCACTTTCACAACAGATACACCCACTCTCTAAGCGACCCCAATTTAGATTTCAACACGTGTATTTCACTTGTAAATGAGATCTTCTAATAGACAACATAGGGATCACACAACTTCAAAACACTCCGTAGGAGATAACCCACCCACTTCGCCTCAAACTAACATTTTTGTATACCTTCCATTGTCATACACATTACACAGTCACTCAATCTTCCTAAGTCTAAACTCATACCGCAACATGAAATTTACTTCACTCGCACTAGGAGACATGAAAAGATTCTCCACACGCCCATAACTCAGGGCTATAACTTGAATCAAGATGGACTTCGAATCTAATAGTTCTACCATCATCCCTTAGACCTCCCTTGTCACTTCCAAGTCATATAGATATATCTCACAGTACTAACATACTCATCACATAGTTACCCGAATATCACTCCCACTAATAGGGACGATACCAAATATATAAGTTCAAAACACTTGCTCACACAATCAGCACCTCGGTGCTCAAGCCATAGGCAAAGATCCAACCTCAAGTCCTCCAGACTGGCCTAACATCAACTCAAAGAGATCAAGTCTCACCCCTCGATCAAGGAATCACAAGCCATTAAGGCACATCTGATACTGAGCGCTCGTTCGCGCATACAAATACGTGGAAGGAATTTCAAGGGTTACTTTTCAAGCTGAATCAAAGGACGCACGATAAGAATTCAAGAATATGAAGTTTTCCTAAAGGTTCCGCAGCTTCCCGAGGATAAATACAGATATCTCCGTACCGATTCGCGAGACTCTACTAAACCCGCTCATGACTCGCGAGACCAATGTAACCTAGGCTCTGATACCAACTTGTCACGACCTAGAAACCAAACCCGATCGTGATGGCGCCTCTCGTGAAGACAAGGCCAACCGACACTTACTCAAATTCAGTTCTAATAGCTTAATAAATCAATAATAATCCAATCTCTTCAAGCAGTTAACAATACAATTTTATAAACATACAGAAAAATAACCCAACTCAGCCTGATATCAGGGTGTCACTAGTCATGAGCATCTACTACCACTATCTAGACACAACAAGACCAAGATGGTCGAAATATCACAAGAATACATAATGAGGAATATAGAGGGAGAAAACAGAGCGGCGATCGTCAGGTGACTGCCTTGCTAACTCCAATGAAGCTGCCACCAAGCTTCGATAAATACCTGAATCTGCACACAAAGTGTAGAGAGTAAAATGAGTACTGCCAACTCAGTGAGTAATAAAGGTAAATAACAACTGAGCAGTAAGAAATCACGTAAGACAAATCATCATGCTGTATAGAAGCAGTATAAAACCCCCTGAGAAAAGCAGTGAAGCTGTGAAATCATTAGAAATATCTTAGCTCAGTTTAAACCTCTTTTAAAAATGACTTTTTCTTCTTCTTCTTTTTTTAAATAGTTATGCAAATGAATGAAAAACAATTAGTACAGATAAGCACAGAAATTCGGCCCTTGGGCACAAATACCACGGTATAACAGGTGAATTGACAAGTAAATATGAAAAATGAACACGTAAAGGTTCGCCCCTCAGGTAATATCTCAGAACAATACCAGCCCCCTCTAGCTCACTCTCAGAATAGTATCAGCCCCTCGGGCTCATATATCTCTCATAATTATAGAAATCAGATTAACCGCTGCAGCATGCAGCCCGATCCATATAGATAGTCGACCGCGCTCACTGGGGGTGTGCAGACTCCGGAGGGGCTCCTACAGCCCAAGCGCTATATCGCTACGGCACGCAGCCCGATCCAATATATATATCGCTGCGGCATGCAGCCCGATCCATATAAGTATCGCTGTGGTGTGCAGCCCGATCCATAATATAAAACCCTCACATCCAGGCCCTCAGCCTCATATCACTCAGTGTATCCTCACATCTGGCCCTCAGCCCCACTCAATCAGAATATCATACCAAGCCCCTCGGGTATTAGTAAAACAGTAGTTCTCAACCCAAATTATCATTTAAGTCTCAAAGCGAAGTAAAAGTGGCTGAGTTATAAAACAGTGGAAAACAGCATGACTGAGTTCAAGTAATAAGTCAAAACAGTGAGGAAACAGTGATAATAATCCCCGAAGGATTCAAATAGTTGGCACGAATCCCACATATGGCAATCATCCCAAATCATGATGATAGCAAGTAAATTTCAGTCAAACGCACAGTAAATTCATCAATCGGGATGGACCAAGTCACAATTCTCAATGGTGCTCTACCCCACGCTCGTTATCCGGCGTGCAAGTCACCTCAATATAGCACTACGATGTGCAAATTCGGGGTTTTAAACCTTCAGAATATCATTTACAATCATTACTCACCTCAAACCGGCTAAAGCTCTAGCTCGCTATGCCCTTGCCTCTCAAATCGGCCTCCTCGCGCGTCGAATCCGACCAAAACCACAATGAATGCGTCACAATATGCCAAGAGAACAGTACTCAATCAAAAAATACTAAAAATCCCAAAATTGGCAAAAACTTGAGCCCCGGGCCCACTTCTCAAAACTCAGAAATTTTTACATCAACGGGTTCCTTATCTCCCTACGAGTCTAACCATACCAAAATTATCCAATTCCCATCATATTTTGATCCTTAAATCTGTGATTCTATCTAAGAGGGTTTTCTAAACTCTTCCAACAAAATTCACTGATTAAATGCCAAAACTAGTAGTAGATTAAAGTTATCCAACCAAAATTGAGTTAAGAACACTTACCCCATTGTTCTCTCCAAAAATCTCTCGAAAAATCGCCTTATCCGAGCTCCAATTCGTCAAAAATGGAAAATGGGAACGAAGTCCCGTTTTCAGAACTTAAGCCCAGAACTTTTCTTCTTCGCGTTCGCATATTGTAACTCGCGTTCGCGAAGGCCTATCTCCCAGACCCTTCGCGTTCACATTCCAGGTCTCGCGTTCGCTAAGGCCAATTACCCAGGCCCTTCGTGTTCGCGTAATAAGCCTCGCATTCGTGAAGGCCAAACTGCTCAGCCTCCCATTTTCCTCTTCGCGTTCGCGAAGAAGGAAACCAGATACCAGCAACCAGCAGTTCAATATGTTCCAAAAATGACCCGTTGGGCATCCGAAACACACCCGAGGCCCGTGGGACCTCAACCAAAAGCACAAACACATCCTAAAACCTCATTCAAACTTGTTCCAATCATCAAAACACCTCAAGTAACACTAAAATCATCAAATTATATCGAATTCAAGCCTAAGTTCTTCTAAAACTTCCGAAACACGCATTCGATCAAAAACCCAATAAAATCACCTCCGAATGACCTGAAATTTTGCACACATATCCCAAACCATATAATGCAGCTACAACAACTCTAGGAATTCCATTCCGACACCCGGATCAAAATATCACCGATCAACCGGAAATTACCAAAATACTAACTTCGCTAATTCAGGCCTAATTCTACACCGGACCTCCAAAATCACTTTCGATCACACTCCTAAATCACAAATCACCTCCCGGAGCTAACTGAAAATTTACATCCGAGCCCTCTACTCATAAGTTAATATCCGGTTGACTTTTCTAACTTAAGCCTTCTTAAAAGAGACTAAGTGTCTCATTTCTTATCAAAACCACTCCAAATGCAACCCAATCAACCCGACCACGTGAAACACGAATAACGAAGCATAAAGAAAGCAGAAATGGGGAAAATGGAGCGGTAACTCATGAGACGACGGGTCGGGTCGTCACAATTGGGGTTCGGGCTCCCGTTATATTTTGGAATATCGGGCATTCTGAATTTCTTTGGGACGGGCTTCGGAGCCACACTTGGTGGAAACAGTTCCTGCACAAACTTCTTTGAATCTTTACCCTTTAGAATCGGGGGTGCGCTTGGTATCTGATCGACCCTCGAGTTATAATTATCCACCTTTTTATCGTTAGCCTCTATCTTGTTTTCTCTTGATTCAATCCTTTTGGTGAGGTCCTCGAGTATCTTCATAATAGTGGGGTCTGCTGCTGTCCCGTTGTTACTCGTTTCCGGTGCTGCTGTGCTTGGAGTTTTTTGTTGACTTTGTAGCTAAGCGATAGCCACTTGTTGTGCTTGCAACATCTCAAAAATAACTTGAAGGCTAACTTCTATTTCCTCCCGAGCTGGAGTCCCTGCGCTTCCTATTGGTTTTCCCCGCGCACACTTTCGTTGGGAAGAGAGCTTACATCGACATGCACATCATTGTATGAGCCTACGTCGACGGGGATTTGTACTGGTGCCACCCCTGGGTTTTGCGGTGGTACACCGGCATCTGCATCGTTCTCTCCATGAAGCCTAATACTGTTGTTTTCGTGTGCATTTGCTGAGTTAGACGTTTTTTGACCTGAAATCAAAGATTATTGGACAAAAAAGTGTGAAGAATAACTTGTGTTTTCAGAAAACTAGCACCAAAACAATCACTATTATTTTTAGCCCCATGGTGGGAGCCAAACTGTTTACCTTGAAAATGGTATTAACAATTATATTTGATTTTGTGGTTCTAAAAATATGTGATTTATTTCAATACTAGTTGTTTGTCAACAGATGTTAAATGTAAGTAAAGAGAATAAGATATGTAAACCAATGCTTTCACAAGACTGGGCCTCGAGCTGGCTGGAATATGGGGCCTCAAGGTCCAGTAAGGGCATTTAGCAATGAATATTTGATGAAGAAACAATGAAATAGAAGGCCTCGAAGAGAGCCTTTTGCGGTTAATAATGGGCAATAAATGAAGAATAATAAATGAACAATAATTGAACAAGCAATAAATCTGTAGAGTAATTGTTGAACACGTTTAGACAAGAAAAGCAGAGAATGTTCTATTGTATTCAATATTCATGTATGCTTACAAAATGACAAGGGGGGATCCCAACATAGTACATGTCTAATAATAACAAGGAAATGCTGTTGGTACAACTGTACAATGGTTTAGTACGGATTTGTACTATTTCTCACAGACTCTGTTAGTTCTAATCACGTGCCCTCGAGAATTTTCCATCTTTCCATGACGATCGTCGATTTGTACTACTCCGAGATTGACCACAATGAACCTTCGATATGTTCCCTCGGGGTCACACTTCAAATTCTACTTCGAGCTTTTCGAGGTCGGGCGTGGAGTGCCACAGTAGCCCCAAAGTTGAACTCTCCGCTTTTGGCCGTATACAGTTAGTTCTCCTAAAACATTCATAGTTCAGGGATCACATTTGGTGCTCTTATGGTAAACATATGTGGTGCAGAAAAAATATATTCAAACTTGGGACATTAAAATTTGATGTTAATTGAATCAAATGCTCTATTTCTTAAATCATATTTGGAAGTTTTGAAGAAATGAAGATGAGGGGTAAAATGGGTTGGGGTCACGAGGTGGCATGTCATGTGAGGTCCACCTCACCTCACCAAGATGTCTGCGTCACGTGGAATTGAATATCCATTTTGGACAACTCTAATGAAGGAGGGGTATATTTGAGCTACTAGTATAATGTTAGGGGTGTTTGTAGACCGATTGATAATATAACGAAAGGTAAAGTTAATCCTTTAATTACAATAGACGGATATATTTGACCCTTTTTCGAACTAACAAACAAGGGCGAAATACATAAGTTACCCCTAAACTATGAACCAAATCCCTATTACACACTTTTTATGGACGAAAATTACCTTACATACTCAACCTTTCCGGAATGTTCCTAAGACACACCTCTTTGTCTACGTGGTAGGTGTGTGTTTTACAAACCAAATAAAGCGTCTGAACAGTAAAAGAGAGAGCTTTATACAAGTGAAATCAAGACATTGAATTGCACTTTTTCATATGTTTCAAGATATTTTCACTAATTATTATCGAGCATTTACATATGATTTAGGGTGATGATGTGTCATGCCATATGGTGTTCATCTCACCAAAATGTCGTCGCCATTGAATATCCACTTTGGACAGCTTTAACGGATAAGGAGTATATTTGAACAACTAATATAGCGTTAGGGATAAATTTAGACTAATAGTATAATGAAGAGTAAATTTGATCTTTTCCTTATCGCAGAGGGACAATTTGACCCTTTTCCCATGTTAGTTTCATACTAAAACTATACTATGCTCATAATATTCATGAACTATAATAAGCTAATGTTAAAGTATCCCCTAGAGTGATATCTGGCATAGAACTTGTGTTCCATTTCTAAGTGGCGCATGAATGCTTAAAATAAAGAAAATTCATGGCTTTATTATGTTCTCTTCTCCGTCAATCTAAGGTTATTATTTTCAGGGAACTACGTGTAAACTTAGATGTTCTCTCCACCAATCTGAGAGAGCCTCCTTAATTATAATTGATTTTCTTTATGAGCAAGTAACTCCACTTTACCAATGACTATCTTGATGGTTTACGTTGCAAATGCTAACTGAAGTTCAAGTTTGGAAAATATGTGAAGATAATAGCAATGAGAAATAGAATAGTTATCTTGTTTTGATGGAAAATAAATAATGAGTGTGACTGTGAATAAAGAGTTTGATGGAATCTAGAGCCAAGAATTCACTTCCTTACGCCATTTTACCATACGTTGAATCAATTTTCAAATATTTTTTTTCAACTTAACTTCAAACGCTACTTTTTTGTAATATCATACTTTTATATGTACAAATGCCTTGAACAAACAAGAAACGAAAGAATAGGTGAGAAGAAGGCTTTGGATTCGGGGCTGAATAGAAAAAGAAAAAAACATAAAGAAGAGATTTTGGATACACTTGTGTATACGAGAGAGACCGAGCACCATCGACACCTCAGTTTTCAATGGAGTAAATGAAGCAGAAACTTAACCGTAAGGAATCAGAATTGGAGCAAGGAGTCCTTCGAGTCGGGGCCTGGCCAAAACACATGACCTCGGAGGAATCGGGGCCATGTCCTCTAGATCCGATTTGAATCCCAAAGTTTCAGAGAACATTACCAAATAATCGAGCATGACTAACAAAGGGCAGTGATATCCATGCCCAACCAGATGTCACAACGTGAATCTCGGCAATTATCGGCAGAGAATAAATGGAAGATTTTTACCTTTTATGAAATTGTACTTAGGGTAAAACTCCCCTGCTATATAAAGGGGAGTCTGACTATTCATTAGGGACATTGTAACATGCATACCAAGGTAATTTACTCTTATTTTCTCTGCTATTCAAAGTTCTTACTATTGTTCATCAGTTCTTCATTATTACGAGCCCAGGGTCCCTACAGTTGGTTTGATAATTTATCACGCCCTTTATCTGCTTAATCTAACGTAATTTATCACCTATATTAAATTAATCTCCATATCCTTACAATCACATACAAATTTAATTGTTGTCTATTTTTTAGGGTAAACATTTTGGTGCCCACCGTGGGGCTAAGGATAATAGTGGCAATTTGTATCAAATTTCCATAACACACTCTGCTTTACTCTTGTTCTATGAGATCTTAGTTTCAGGGAAACTTAAGGATGTCAAACTCTTAATCTGCTCACTTAAACGTTGATGTTGAATCTAGCCACCACGGTGAGAATAACAATATATTGCCCAGCAACGAGGTTCACCCTGCTGACCCCAACGAGGCCCCAGTCGCAGACCCAATCGTCACCAACTCCCATGTGGCCATTGACGCTAACTTGCCCACAAACCCAAAAAAAAATGTTCGCGGGGGAGCCAGGTCGGTAGCCAGGGATACACACGGTGGTGAAGGCTATGGAATCAACTTGCGGGTGATCTTCGAAATGTCACAGGCTCAACAGGAAGCAATAGCCCAATTGCAGAACCAAAGTCGTGCCCCCAGCAGAGTTGAGCCTGAGCTATCCCGATAAAACACTCACAGAAATGAGCCAGTCATAGGAAGGCCGAGTGAAGCTGGATCCGGGACTAACCTCGAGATAATAAAGATGCTAGAGGAACTAACAAAACAGGTTGAATTGGGAGAAAAGAAAATTGAAGCTAATGACAAAAATGTGGAGACCTATAACTCTAGAGTCAATCAAATCCCAAGAGCACCACCGATACTAAAAGGCCTGGATTCCAAGAAGTTTGTCCAAAATACTTTCCCTCCGAGTGCAGCTCCGAAGATGATCTCGAAGAAGTTTTGTATGCCTGAAATTTTGTAGTATAATGGAACGACTGATTCAAATAGACATGTGGCCTCCTACACGTGCGCTATCAATGAGAACGACTTGGAGGATGATGAGATCGAATCTGTTCTACTGAAAAAGTTTGGAGAGACCTTGTCAAAAGGAGCTATGATATGGTATCACAACTTACCCCTTATTCTATTGACTCGTTTGCTATGTTTGTAGATGCCTTTGTAAAAGCACACGCCGGGGCCATCAAGTTCGAGACCAGGAAGTCATACCTTTTCAAGGTAAAGCAAAGAGATAACGAGATGCTCAAGGAAATCATGTCGAGGTGTCAAATGGAATGGAAGGATCTGACCGCGGTCGCGGACGATTGGGCCATTCAGTTCACCCAGGGACTCAACCCTCAAAGCTCATTGGATTCACAGCAGTTGAAACAAAACTTGGTAGAATACCCGGTGGTAACTTGGCCGATGTCCATAATAGGTACCAATCAAAAATCATAGTTGAAGATGATCCAGATCGAAACCCCTTCCGGGTCCGTGTATCCCGTCAGAAGTAGTGATATATCCAAAAGAACCATCGATCATGAACCAAGATCGAACAGAGATCGATATCAACCTTATAACAGAGATCAAAGGAGTAGTGCGTCCGGACGTAATCCTACAAGAAAGGAAAAAGGGAACGATCGATACCACAATAGTCGGGGACTCATAAGCAAGAATGATTTCGGTAGGCCACTTGGGGCCAGGGAGGCATCGAGATTATCAGAATATAACTTTAGTGTCGATGTCTCCAGCATCGTATCTGCCATCGGGCGCATCAAAGATACCAAGTGGCCTCGGCCATTGCAGTCCGATCTTGCCTAAAGGGACCCTAAGCTAACGTATAAATAACATGGCACTCACGGCCACAGAACCGAAGACCGCAGAGAACTGAGAGAAGAAGTAGCCCAGTTATTCAACAACGGACACCTTTGAGAATTTCTAAGTGATCGAGCCAAAAATCACTTCAGGAATAGGGACACCAACAAGCAGATCGAGTAAGAGGAACCTTAAAACTTCATTAACATGATCATTGGTGGAGTTGGCATCCCCCAAGGGCTGATGTTAAAGTGCATTAAAGTGTCCATCACAAGGGAAAAACGAACTCGAGATTATGTACCAGAGGGAACCATATCTTTCAATGACGAGGATGCTAAAGGCATCGTGCAACCGCACAATGATGCACTGGAAATATATGTACTCATAAATAAATCTCGAGTTAAGCGTATGTTAGTTGATCCAGCTAGCTCAGCCAATATCATTAGATCGAGGGTCGTGGAACAGTTGGATCTGCAAGATCAAATTGCGCCAGCAGTCTGAGTTTTAAATGGATTTAACATGGCATACAAGACTACTAAAGGGGAGATAACCCTGCTGGTAAACACCGCCAAAATCATTCAGGAAACCAAGTTCTATGTGATTGGAGGAGATATGAGATACAATGATTTATTTGGGAGGCCATGGATTCACAACATGAGGGCGGTACCCTCGACACTACATCAGGCATTGCAATTTCCCACACCGAGAGGGATCAAAACAGTTTATGGGGAGAAACCAGCCACAAAAGAAATGTTCAAGGTCGATGAGGTGGTCCCGATACCCATACTCTCGACATCAAAGAACCTAAGTTCTATCACCATGGTAGAAACCAAATAGCAATCACCGACACCATCCCCAATCAAACCAAAAAAATAGGACACATGCGAGGATGACGATTACGGAGTCCCTAGGTCTGTCATAGCCCCTGATGATTCTGATGCCAACAAGTCAACGATCGAGGAGCTGGAGCAAGTCAGATTGGTCGAGCACCTGCCAGATCAGAACGTATACCTGGGCACAGGGCTAACTCCCAAGCTCAGGGAAAAACTCATCGAATTCCTTATAGCTAACATAAATTGTTTTGCTTGGTCTTATCTAGACGTGACAGGGATCCCATCAGAAATAACTACTCACAAGCTGAGCTTGGATCCAAAGTTTCACCAAGTTAAATAGAAGATGAGACCTCAATCTGAAGTCAAGCATGTATTCTTCAAAGACGAGGTATCCAAACTCTTTAAAATAGGTTCTATTCTGGAAGTCAAGTACCCGGATTTGTTAGCAAACATAGTGGTAGTGCCTAAAAAGGGAAATAAATTAAGAATGTGTGTAGACTAAAAAGACTTGAACAAGGCATGCCCTAAGGACTCTTTTCCTTTGCCTAACATCGATCGTGTGATTGACGCGACAGTCGGCCACGAGATACTCAGCTTTCTTGATTCCTATTCCAGGTACAACTAGATCCGGATGAATCCGGGCAACCAAGAAAAGACTTCCTTCATCACTTAATATGGCACCTATTGTTATAATGTTATGCCATTCAGACTAAAAAATGTCGGTACCACTTAACAATACCTAGTAAGTCGAATGTTCAAAGAGCAAATAGGAAAATCAATGGAGGTATACATTGATGACATGCTAGTTAAGTCCCTATGAGCAAAGGAACATTTGGAACATTTGCAGGGAAACTTCAACATACTGAAGAAATACAATATGAAGCTGAACTCAGAGAAATGCGCATTCGAAGTCGGGTCCGGGAAGTTACTTGGACTCATGGTGTCCTACCGAGAAATCGTGATCAATCCCGACAAGATCAAGGCCATAGAAGATATCACCGTGATGGACAATGTCAAAGGTTAACCGGCTGCATAGCCGCCCTAGGTTGGTTCATTTCAAGGTCCTCCGATAAGATCCATCGATTATTCTCATTATTAAAGAAGAAGAATAACTTCTCGTGGACCACGGAGTGCCAGCAAGCTTTGGAAGAACTAAAATAGCACCTTTCGAGTCCACTTTTGCTCCATACTCCAAAGGAAGACGAGCAGCTATACATGTACTGGCAGTATCCGAGTTAGCGGTAAGTGGAGTCTTAGTCCGGGAAGAAGATGGTATGCAATTTCCTATATATTATGTTATCAGGACCCTGGGCAAGGCCGAAACAAGGTATCCATACCTGGAGAAATTGGCGCTCACTTTGCTAAGCGCCTCTAAGAAGTTAAGGCCATATTTTTTACAATGCCATCCCATATGTGTCGTGACTACTTACCCATTGAGGAACATAATGCACAAACCCGAGCTCTCGAGATGATTGGCCAAATGGGCCAAGGAAATTAGCGGGTACGATATTGAATATCAACCCCGAACTGCCATCAAATCTCAAATTTTGGCAGAATTCGTGGCCTACTTCATGCCAGCCTTAATACCCGAGGTCAAAAAAGAATTGTTGTTAACCTCGAGGACCTCCTAGGGGGTCTGGACCCTCTTTACGGACGGCGCGTTGAATGCAAAGGGGTTCATACTCGGCATCATATTGAAGCTGCCCTCGGGTAACGTAGTTAGGCAATCTATTAAAATAAGGGTAGCCCATTGCACTAAGCTCCACTATGCGCGGGATCCGGGAAAGGGCCGGACCACAAGGGTCTATTGTACTCAGCCTTACCCTGCATTTCTACAAGATATGGCTTGAACCCGTGACCTCTTAGTTAGGAAGTCTATTGGAACTTTGAAATTGACTAACAATGAAGCCGAGTATGAATCCATGATTGCAGGTCTCAAATTGGCCAAAAGCCTGGGGGCCGAAGTGATCGAAGCTAAATACGATTCCCTCCTTGTGATGAATCAAGTCAATGGGATATTCAAAGTTAAGGAGGAGCGAATGTGAAGATGCTTGGATAAACTACCATTAATGCTACATCGATTCAAAGAATCGACCTTACAACACGTGCCCCAGGATTAAAATAGCGAAGCCGGTGCTCTAGCTAACTTGGAGTTGTCGGCTAATGATGACGAATTTAGCTCGGGAACGGTCGTACAACTCATAAAATTGGTAATGGAAGAAGGACACGCCGAGATAAATTCGACAAGCTTAACCTGGGACTAGAGAAATAGGTGTGTAGAGTACTTAAAGATCGGGAAGCTGCCCTCGGATCCTAAAGAATCGAGGGTTCTGTGCATAAAGGCAGCTGAGTTTAGCCTATCTAAAAATAATACCCTATTTAGAAGGACATTCGATGACCCACTCGCCATATTTGTAGGATCGGGAGACACCGAATATGTTTTGAGGGAAGTTCACAAAGGTACCTGTGGGAACCATTCCGGGGCAAAATCGTTGGTTCGCAAGATAATCAAGGCTAGCTATTACTGGATCGATATGGAGAAAGATGCGACGGAGTCCGTGCAAAAATGGGATGGTTGTCAGAGGCATGCACTAATGGTCCATCAGCTTGGGGAGCTACTACATTCGGTTTTGTCACCTTGGTCATTCATGAAATGAGGAATGGACATCGTCCATCCCCTACCATGGGCCCCCGGTAAGGCTCAATTTATATTATTTATGACTGACTATTTTTCTAAATGGGTTGAAGCTCAGGCATTTGACAAAGTCAGAGAAAGACATGTTATTGATTTTATTTGGGACCACTTAATAAGTCGGTTTTGGGATATCGACCGAGATCGTATGTGACAACGAGAAGCAGTTCCTTTACAAGAAGGTAAGGAAATTTTTCGAAGACCATAAGATCAAAAGGATCTTATCAACACCCTATCACCCTAGTGGGAAAAGGCCGACGGAGTATACAAACAAAACCATACTCCAAAACCTTAAGAAAAGGTTGACTAATGCCAAAGAAAAATGGAAGGAAATTTTGCTCGAAGTCGTGTGGGCATATCGTACGACCTCAAAGTCTAGTACCGGGCCCACTCTATTTTCGTTGGTCTACAATGTTGAAGCACTAATACCGATCAAGGTAGGAGAACCAAGTCTCAGGTTCCAATATGCGATTGAAAAGCCAAATGGAGCACGAGCTTGGAACTATGGGATGAAAGATTTGAGGCCTCCCTCGCACGGTTTGCCACCCAGAAGCAACGGATTGAAAGGTATTACACCCGAAGAGTCAACATCTGACACTTCAATAGTGGAGATTTGGTGTTAAGAAAAAGTGACACTGAACACCCGAAACCCGAACAAAGGGAAGCTGGGACCGAATTTGGAAGGCCCATTTTGAATTATCGAGATTACCGTTAAAGGCGTACAAACTCGAACCAAGGAACGGTGAGCAGCTACTGAACAACTGGAACGTGACCCACTTAAAACGATACTACTGCTAAGGTATGAACTCATATATATATATATATATATATATATATATATATATATATTGCTTATTGGACTAACACTTGCAGGCAACAGCGAAAGGAAGATGTAGTTGTTAGGCGTGAAAGCACACGTTGCACTCTTTTTTCCTTGAATCAGATTTGTCCCAAATGGGTTTTTCGACAAGGCTTTTAACGAGGCAATAGTGGATTGTGCTAACTTAGAATCAAAGACTGGTTTTAAATCGGAGTCGATGACCACATCAACAGTATCTGAGCCCTCTCGACGATCAACCTCAAATACTGGGGGTCATCACCCTCGAGTAATGATTTTTATCAAGAAAGGAAACTTTGTGCTTGAGCAGTCTAGGCTCGGTGGATAGGATTTATTGTAAGGGCCAAATGGTCAAATGAACCGTGCCCGTGTAGACCACCTAAGCCATAACACGAAGCTTTTACATACTTACAATATTGTATATTACGCACAGGAATGAAAGAAAGTTTCTACCTTGCTGATACATATTTTTTTCTTTAAGATTATTATATTTTATTCCTTAAGAATATCGAGCCAATGGCCGCCTCTATCTAGATCCAATAGATTGCCCCCACCGGAGGCACAAGATCCTATTAGGCAGTGCCTAAACTTAAAAGGCTATGGCTACCCTAAAAATAGCTTAGAGACTTTGGAAGCCCGTAATCATAACATAAGGCCTTCAAAATTCTAAGCATGTTTGAAGATTACCCTTATCAAAAATTATAGTCTAATACATTTAAATGAGCATTTTGGGGAAAGCTTCTGGTCATCCCAATCCCCCACAAGTTTCAAACAAAACTTGCATCGAAAACAAGTCTTGTTCGGACCTCCGAAAAATGACTTATTACTACGTTTTATTCCGTGCTCATGCATTTGAAATCTTTGCAAAAGGAATGCTAGAGGTAATAGACTCGAAAATTGACAAAAAGGGAGAAAAACCTTATATATACATTCCAAAATGTTTTTACAAAAGGCCAATGAAAACGGCATCAACAAAATAAGTGTACAAAATGCAAAAACAAAGACAAAAATTCCTAAGGCACCTACACCTCGTCAGAGACTTTGAAACTTTCTTCATCCTCGGGGTCATCCAGCTTCTTGGAGTCGACCTCGAGCCTCTTTGCCTATTCAATATCGGCCTCTAGGTCAAATCCTCGGGCGTGGATTTCTTCGAGGACATCCCTCCAAGACAATCGCTTCATGTAATCAATAGTAACTTTTAGACAAGCCTCGGCTGTCTTAGAATCAACACTATACTGCGCCACCATATCTTCAGCATCTCTAGTTGTTTTTGACTCGGACCTCATTATTTCAAGCTCCTTTCCAAGGGCATCCCATTCAGCAATAGCCAAGCCCAATTGAGCTTAGAGATCCTCATTTTATTGAGCTCGTGCTTCGACCTTCTCTTTCGCCACTCGGAGCTGAACCTCTATCGATGCCATATACTCTTGGGCGTTCTACTTCTCCAAAGCCAATTGGTCTATTTTTCCCTTCCAGACATCGGTCATGGCTTGGACCTCATTCATCTCAGTCCGGAGTTGGTCGATCCGGTCAATCTTCTGATGAACCTGCGAAGTATGGTTGTTAGTCACCATGGCTAAGTCTTCATTGCTAACTTCGAAAACCTTTACCTGTTCCACTAAGTCTTCTGAATCGCGTCCAGCTCGACCCGGAGACTCTTGATGGCCCCTTCGTGTTGCTCGCTGAGAAGCTTATACATGTCTCTTTTCTTAGCAAGCTCCCTAGCCTTAGCCTCAAACTAGCTAACCTCAGCCGAGTATCAAAGAAAGCTTTCATGATGGAGTACTGAGTCCTGCAAAAATATAAAAGGAAGAAGACGTGATAAATATCAAGAACTAAGTTAGAGGATGAAAGGGTTTAATGATTCCTTTCCTGATTCAGCTCCTACTGCGCTTTGTTGAAAAGGAATATCACGCAAACCTCATTCATTTTCGCTTGGTCTTCTTTGATTACCAGGCACTGGAGGTAACTCGCTAATCCCACAGGAACAGAAAGAACTCGAGAATTCTCTGGGATGGTGATGATTAACAACCTCTTATGGTCGGGATCTGTGTTTGGGACGAGAAACTGGTTGATCAACTTTGGGCTCGAATTCAGCCCGTCGGTTTCTAAAGATGGTTGCTTCCTCAGCATTTCCAGGTCGCCCAACCCCGTGAAGTCTTCCAAAGCGGTCGAGTCCACACAATCAAAAAAACAACAAAGGGGATTATGAGCACCATGAGCCCCTTCGTTAGATCACCCTTCACCGTTCGAGCCTCCTCAAGCATGGACTCGATATAGGAAGGCGAACCTAAAATATCTATTATACTGGGTGCCTCCTTAGGGGTGTGGCCGGCATCCCAGGAAGTATTGGCCATGGTCTCCTAATCAACCTCCCTAGTCTGAGAAATATCGGCCTTATGAATCTCACATTCAACATCTACCCGCTCCTCGGGGGGCGTCGACCCGTGGGCCACAAAATAAATCATCCTCCCCAGGGTCATCTCTTAGCTGGAAGAGCAAGTCTAAATTGGGTGATTGAGAGCTGGAGCTCTCCTTTAGCTTACGGGCAAACCTTCTCTTTGTTTTCTTCTACTCTAAACTCGGGGAGCCCGGAGCCTTCCTTTTCTTCTTCTCTCCTGCTACAGCCTCGAGGTGCCCTGAAGAGGAAGGATCATGGGACAGATCCTCGTCCCTTACTGAAGGCCAAAGTTCAATGGTCTTAGGCAAACCTACAAAAGGAAAAGTGAAGAAAAGAATGTGAGCACGATACAAATAGGAGAGATAGATGTTACCTATTTGAGGAAGGGTCTTACCATGAGAACCGGCTTCCCATCGGCCCCTCGAGAGTTGGTGCAATGAGGGCTCATATAAGGCATCAATGAGAAAATGCCCTCGATCCACTCCTTGAGCGGAGGGACAATATTTGGGACTCGAGCAGCAGCTGAACCACTACGAGTACTAGTAAGGAAAGAGGGGATAAACATGAAATTAACAATTAACAGGAAGTTGTACTTACGAGATGCATTCCACTTCTCTGGAAATGACATGAACTCGGGCAAGATCAAGTCTTCGATCTTCACCCGTACGAAATGTCCCCGCCAGCCCCGGTCTTAGTCCTCAACAATACTGGAGAATGGGGCCTTGTTGGCCCGGCGTGTAAGCTTTATTAGTCCCCCTCGGAAGATTCGATAACTATATAGGTGGAGCAGGTGGTCGATGGTGAATCGGCAAGATTCGGTCTTGTTCACGAAGTAATGAAGGAGTATCACGATCCTTCATAGTGATGGATGGATCTATCGTACCTCTTGCAAAAGTCAAGAATCACGGGTCTACTGGACCCAGTGTACAGGGATAAGTGTAAACACTTAGATATCCCTCAATATGGGCAGTAATAGCCTCCTCATGGTCGAGGACTACTATGTCCTTGCCTCTCCAGTTACAGTTCTTTTGGACCTCGGGGAGGATATCTTCGGTGATTGAGAATATATATATCTTGATGCCTCCTCACCCTGGCCCTGCATCGACAAGGGCTTTTCAACCTTGAAATCGTCAGCAACCGAGAAAACCCCGAGGACAAACATTTTCAAGGGAGGCTCGGGAGTTGGTTTGTCAGTAGCTTTATTAGGAGCAGACCTCTCGAGGATGACCACATCGGGAGTGATTTCCTAAATTTCAGCAATCAGTTGTGAAGAAGAAGAAGAAGAAGCGACTTGGTGCGGAACAGATTTTGAATTTTTAGCCATTGTTATCCAAAAAAAGCTTGAAAAATATGAAGAAAGTTGAGAGATAAAAGGTCAAGTGCGTTGGTTTGTATAGAAAATAAGTAGAAACTTGTAACTTACTGAGAAATCTTGAAGAACGGATGTAAAACTATTAAAGTATGAAGAAGAGTAGTGATATCCTGAAGTCGAAAGTAGAAGATAGGTCAAAAGGTAAAAAAAATGAACAAATGAGGGAAGTATTTGTAGAGGCTTTTCACCGTTTTGGCATTCAGGAATGGCATGTCGATCGCTGAAATGCGTTTGGAGTCATAATGACATGATTGACGGGACATTTCGAATTTTTTGTCATATCTATCATATTGAGGAAGGAATCGAAGTAAATATGTCATTTCACGTCGTTTCAGTAAACTTACTCTCAGAGAAACGAGGGAACTATCTATATATGAGAGAGACCGAGCACCCTTGACACCTCGATTTTTGATGAAGTAAACGAAGCAATAACTTGACCGTAAGGAATCGGAATTAGAGCAACGAGCCCCTCGAGTCAGGACCCGGCCAAAACACCTACCCTCGGAGGAATCGGTTCCACATCCTCCAGGTCTGATTCGAGTCCTAATGTTTCTGAGAACATTAATAGATAAATGAGCATGACTAACAAAGGTGATATTTGTGCCCAGCCGGATGTTACATCGTTAATCTCGGCACGTATCGGCAGAGAATCAGTGATTAGCAAAACGGAAGATCTTTTTACCTTTTATGAAATTGTACTTAGGGTCAAATTCCCTACTATATAAATGGGAGTCTAAATATTTATTAGGGACATTGTAACACGTATACCAAGGCAATTTACTCTTATTTTCTCCGCTATTCAAAGTTCTTACTATTGTTCATCAGTTCTTCATTATTACGAGGCCGGGATCAAAGGTAGGCATTACATTAAAGTTGTTGCTGAGATCGGGTTTACTTCCCACAAATTTTTTGATAATTTATCACGCACCTTATATGCTTAATTTAACGTAATTTATCATTTGTATTGAATTAATCCACATATCCTTAAAACCACATACAAATTTGATTGTTGTCCGTTTTTTAGGGTCAACAACTTGACTATATATAATCAAGTTCCAAGCGCACGGGTTGTAACAGTCTATACGCACATTGAAAAATACTGAGGATGTAGTATTTGAGGGAATCTTGATCCGAAGAATATTAAGAATATCCCTCCAGGATATGATGAAGTCCAAAAATCTAATTGCATTATGCACTAACAAAATTGACGATAACTTTTAAAAGAAATACTTAGGTTTTACATTTATTTTTATGATAAGGCTTTAGAGCCTTTTAATCGTTCAATTGTCTAATGAAATTAACAATAACTATCTTTGACGTAGAAAGAAACAACCCCCCCCCCCCCTCTCCAAAAAAAGTTGTCTCCTTCTTAACTTAGTAACTCTGGTATGTTTGAAAATTCACCAGGTAATTGAAATTGATGTAATTATTAGGGTAGTAATTACACAGCCTAATAATTATACAATATTATAATTACATCGACCTGTTTGGTTGCCATAATATAATTACAGTATAATTACAAGTGTATTGTTTGATTGCACAAGTGTAACTACGTTGTTAGGTTAAATTTTAAATATAAAGTTAATTACCAAAAATTAAAAGTTAAGATTTAACAAATATATGCCTTCATAAATGTAATTTGTAGACATGTGAATTTTGTGGAATTAAAGTCTATGTTAAGTTTGGACAAGCTCCTAAATTTAAGAAATATCAAGCTCAAACCAAGATTCAATTATTTAAGTCCAAATGATATATTTAATTAAAGTCCAAATTCATTGGGCTAATTCATTGAGTTGGTCTTCAAGAGATGAGCTCACTTATTATCCCAAGGTCCATGCCACGTGCCAAGTGACGTGACGTACCAAGTCAAATCAAGGACCAATAAAATCATGCCATGTGCGTAAGTGATGTAGCATGCCAATTCAAATGCAGACCAATCAAATGTCGCCAAGTATTCAAATGACATGGTTCAACCAATCACACGCAAGCTTAGCATATAGATTTAGTAATAGATTTGATGACTCAAGTTGACCAATCAAATTGGAGGAAAAAGATATGTGTTTATCACAAGTTCTCATCCTCATAACTATAAATAGGGGTCTCCATAAGGCTAAAAACAAGAAGAAAAAGACATAGAGAAGCTCTCATCTCCAGTGGTGATTTGCAAGTCTTCCTCATAACAAGAAGTCACCGACTCCAAGGGATAAGCCGCAAGGTTCCATCCTCCACGTTTGTGATCAAAGCCTAGATCCGCATTTATAGTCAAATCCCAATAACAAGTGGTCCATCAATTCAAGAACAAGCCAAGCTCTCGAATTGATGGTAGTGAGGAGAGAAGAATCAGGGGATTACATCTTTTGATTTAAAATTGTTCAAAGATTGTAAGCTGTGCAAATTATTGAAATACAAATACTTTTATTTGTCGCTATATTTCTTGTCTTCATTATTATTTTCAAGAATGAAATTTTAGTTGTTACAAATTTTGGCACACCCAGTGGGAAAATCTTTGCCTCTCATCTCCTCTTCAAAGTTCAAGAACACTAAGATGGTCGCAATAAAGATCTACTCCAGATGTGATACCACTGAGGAGTTTCAATCCAAAAGTGGATTGAAAGTTTCCGTGGAGATTATTGGCCAAATAAAAAGAAGTAACGGCAAAATTATAGGACAATAAGTGCTTCAAGTACCGTCCAACTCATCTCATATTAAGATCTTCTTCTTTCATGCTAGAAGAAGGAAACAACATTGTTGATGGGGTCGAAATGTTTTTCGCTTGACGTAACATGCGGAAAGAAAGCCATTGCAGGTCAAATGATGTCTCTAAAATGATCAAGAAGGTGTTTTCCACACTTAGTTTATCTGAGTCCAAGAAACTCCTTGGGCAAGCCGATGATGATGTCTTAAGTATTGGATCTACTCCGCATAACATTTCCAAATATCATGCTCATGAAAATTCATGTTATTTTTTATCCTCTACAATGGTCATGCAAGCGATGATTATTGAATCTTCCACCATAGAAGAACAACTTGCAAACTTGACGAAAGAGATCAAAGGCCTAAACAAATGTATGGAGGGTCAAGAATCTCGAATTGATAATTTGATAGATAGAGTGGATGGCCTAATGGAATTGTGAGAATTTGACAGAAGCACATGAGAGAATTGAGTTTCCCGCAACACAAGTGGCATTTGCTAAGGAAATACCATTCTCTTCTGAAGGGATGATCCCAATTGATCAACTGAAGGAGTTCATCATGGGGACTCTCAAGGATAAGTACGAGGTGGCTAACAAATCCTCTCTCACGTATGCAAAACCATACACTGCAGGGATTGATAGCTTGAAGATTCCATCTGGTTATCAACCTCCAAAATTTCAGCAGTTTGATAAAAAAGGAAATTCAAAGCAACATATGGTGCACTTCAGCGAAACCTGCAACAATGCTGGGACATATGGTGATTACCTCGTCAAACAATTTTTTTGATCTCTCAAGGGAAATGCTTTTGATTGGTACGCATATCTCGAATCTGATTCCATCGATAGTTGGGAGCAGTTGGAGTAAGATTTTCTCAATTGTTTCTATATAAAAAGGCACAATGTAAGCATGATTGAACTTATAAATGCCTATCAACAGAAGCATGAGCCAGTTATTGACTTCATCAATTGCTGGAAGAGCTTAAGTCTCAATTGCAGAGATCGCCTTAGCGAAACTTCTGGCATCAAAATGTGCATTCAAAGCATGTATTGGAGTCTTTGCTACATCGTATAAGGAATAAAGCCTAAAATATTTGAAGAACTAGTAACTCGTGCTCATGATATGGAACTACGTATAGCGACAAGTGAATATCAAGGGTTGCATGTCCTTGAGCCTTGCAACAATGAAGAACTACAAGAAGGAGAGGATGGGGGAAAGTTTTCATTTGAAAATAAACTTGAAGAGTAATTGCATGCCTCTATACTCCTCAATGCACGAGCCTAAGCTGCAAGTAGTAATGCTCCTCAAAGCACGAGCTAAACTGCAAGTTATGATGCTCCTCAACACATGAGCTTAAACTGCAAGTTATGAGGCTCCTTGATGCATAAGCCTAAACTACACATCACAAATATCATTAAATTCAATCGAAATCCTCAAGTGATAAATTCATCAAATTCACGCAAAATATTCAAGTCATAAAGCCCATCAATTTTGAGACAAATCTTCAAGTTTCAATGCTCTTTCAATTCAAGATAAATCTTCAAGTTTAAAAGCTCTTCAAATTCGCTTTAATCATCAAGTCGCAAAGCTCTTCAATTCGAGCAAGTCTTCATGTTGTAAAACTTCTTAAATTCGAGCAAAGTCTCGTTGCAAAGATCCTTGATGCACAAGTTTAAAGTGCACATTACTCCTTGTTGTACGAGCATAAACTGCATAAAAATATATTTTTTATGAACTACGTAGTAACTTGATCCTCCTTGTCGGGCTACGTAGGCAACTTAGAGTTTCATTCTAAGTTCAATCACATAAAGAAAAGTCTCTTTATCATGATGGCAAAGAGAAGTTGATGATGCTCTCCTCCAAAGCTCAAAAGATAGAGTACTATATGTATCCTTTCATCAAGTCATGACAAGTATGTTCCATGCACTTTTTCACCAAGTTGTAGTAAGGGGTTTTCTCACGCCAAAGCTTGGAAAAAGAGATGATCACGTTCTAGTTCACCAAGTTTGTGTAAAAAGTCTCCTAGTGTTTGTCAAGATGAAACCACAAGAATCTTCATGTCCTTCTTTCGCCAACAAGCAAGGGTAGGATGTTTCGTTTACTTATTCGCCAA
Organism: Nicotiana glauca; assembly: GCA_026770625.1. Taxonomy (NCBI): domain Eukaryota; kingdom Viridiplantae; phylum Streptophyta; class Magnoliopsida; order Solanales; family Solanaceae; genus Nicotiana; species Nicotiana glauca. The sequence continues at coordinate 154,366 of MU787826.1, read as the reverse complement.
AGGTGGAATGGAAAACTCGTCATTTACGTCTTCGTCAAACTACAAGAAGATAATGCTCCATATGTTTCTTTCTCAAGCCTCAAAAAGGAGATGAATCACGTGCTTCACCAAGAGAGATGGATATACTAACTAGTCTCTCGCCGAAGTCACAAACTGTAAAAGGAAGTCACCTCTCACTAGAGGATGAACTTTTAAAGCAAGATCTTTGGCACGCAAATTTTGCTTGTCGCCAACGATCTCAAGGTACGGGTATAGAGTATCATGGTCACTAAGGTGCATCTTTGCTGACGGGGTTCAAGGTTCTATACGCATTAAGAGTATGAATAAAAAAAGAGTTCATGAAAACACATAAAACTGAAGACAAGCTAGCATGGCAGATGTCATTGCCTGAATTCAAGAAAATATCTGGGGAGATATAAGTATAGTCTGATTGTTATTTTTATGTATGTCGTAGATCTGGAAGTTTAGTTATTAGTTCCATAGACGGCTCGTGATTTTGATATACCTATACCAAGATATGAATTTTTTGCCGAAGGCGCGCAATCTAAAAGGTTAAAGGCGGTAGCATCTGAAATGAAAATTCAAAATATTACCTGAGATGGTACAGAAGTATTTTTGCTCCAATTCTTGGATATGTTTCAGACCTTTTGTTTACCTTGAAAATACAAGTAACAATTAAATTTGATTTGTGGTTTTAAAGATATATGAGTTAGTTCAATACTAATTAATAATCAAGAAATATGAAGTAGAATTGAAAGAGATAAACGAATCAAACCAATGTTACTCAGTAGTGGCGACCTCGAGCTTAGTGACCTCGAGACAAAGTAGGAATAATAAAATAAGAACAGTAAAGAGAAAAGACAACTATGATGAACAGTAAGCGAAAAGTAGTGCCAATGATTAGATGATGTTACAAATGATTGGGGGCCCCTTTATATAATAGGGGAACCCTAAGTAAGGTACATTTCTATTTATGGTAAGGAATATTATTAGCACAGCTATCTAACCGCCTAGTACGGAATTGTACAATCCTATTTTGGGTATTTGCGCCATGATCTTGGGAACGTGGCAGGAATCTAGCTCATTCTGTTACAAATCCATCACGGTAAAATTTCGGGGTCGAGCTTACTTAACTTCAGTATTCCTCGCACTCCTATCTTCAGCCATTGCATTTTGTCCTCGAGCTCGATTCTAGTCTGTCGACCTCGAACTCAAGCTTAATTGAACTCAGACCTAAGACGATCCCTCGAGCCTGGGAAATCGGGTGTGCCTAATTTCGGCCGTATACAGATAGTCTCGCATTTCTTAGAGCTACGAGATAAGAAACGATTTGAACCTCGATTCTTCGGAGTCTCTAATGATGATGTCATTCCTGTGACGTGAGCGCTCGAAGTGACTGAAACATCCCATCGGTTACTTCCCCAGAACATTAAATGCATGCCAGTATTGGTCAGCCACTAGCGTCGCCGAACCGTCGTTGCTCATTTATAAATGTGAGGCTACTTCTTTGAATTGAAAACTTTACTCCTTCATTCACATTTACTCTTATCACCTCCCTTCTTCATCTTTTCCTCTCATCATCTATTTCCACCGCCCATTTAAGCACCGGAAAATGCTAAGTTCTTATAAAATACCACGCTCTACTACCGTTTGTATTCTTTAGCTTAGAATTATGGCTAAAACTTCCAAAACAGTTCCCAAGAAAAAGAATGCATCGTGATAACTATGGATTTTAGCCTATCTTACGCTCTTTTTTGCTTAGGTTTTGGATAAAAAATGTGTAAAGTATTTCCGAAAACTGACTTAATGTGCTTGGATGCAGGGTTTGGTCAAAATGAGGCAAGAAAGCCAAAATCAACTCATGAAGGAGTTAAAAGTGCACAAGTCCAAAGCTGAGATAAAAGCGCTGACCGCGAAGGAAAAGAGCGGCTGCGATAGCGGCCACAATTGTGTGGTCCGTGGAATTGAGGTTCAGAGAAGGTTTTTTTGGTACAATAGAGACCGCTGGGCGCGATGAAAAAGTGCGGCCACGGAATACCTGACGCGGCTGCGGTGGTAATTCCACTGAGAGCGGCGAATCAAGGTTCAGAGATCCTGCAAAGTGAGCCTATTTGAGAATTGAGGCCAACGCTGAGGCAGTATATTTGATGTTGTCCGCGAAATAAAGTTCAGAATCAAGCACAAAAGTGAAGAAATACGGTCCGCGCTTGTTTTGTGCTACCGCTGAAGTCCTTACGCTGAGGAACTTATTATTTCACTGACAGCGGAACCTCCATAGGGGCATTTTTGTCCAAAAATTTCAGCAGTGTATAAATTGTTCTTTTTCACATTTTTAGGTCATCTTTTGTTTTGAGGAGCTCGTGAACAGTCGTATTTTACTACTTAGAGTAATTTTAGAGCATCTTTAGCTATTAATCTTAGTTTTTATTCTTGTAATCAACTTTTATGGCTTTTCGTATCTATCTTTGATTTCTACCTTGATTATGAGTAGCTAAACCCATTACCTAGGGTTGTGACCCAACCCTAGTGTGGGTCTTTAATGGGTCTTCAATTTTAGAGATTAATTATTTATGGTTTAATGATATTTAGCTTGATTCATGCTTTAATTGTTAAATTGGTGGTTGCAAATACTGATTCGTGCCTTTATGACTTACTCTTCTTGAGAAAGAGAGACTAAGTCTAAAAATTCAAGCTAACAATGAATTGGGGTGAATTCAAGAATTGATAGCCTCAATTAAAGGGTTAAACCTAGAGATAGTAATACCCGACTTGAGCCAATTTTTCTTGCATTGTCTGAACACCAAATTGGGCTTGAGAAACCAATTAGGGCAAAGTCACTCGAACTACCGAGAGGTATAGAGTGAGTAATTATGTGCAAAGGTTATATCATGATCCCAAATATAACAATCTTGTCCTAACTTCTAGACCCTATTAGATACTCGCCTAGGTGTAAGTCACTTCCCTAGTGCTTTTTATCAATTGAGAAAACCCTACAAAAACATTATACTTAAATTACTTTCAGCAATCAGTAGAATTAAAAGTAGAATAAAAACAGATCCAAACATGGTTAGAAGTGCAATTAAGAGCAACACGCATAGCTAGTTCGGATATAAACCCAACTCCCAACCAATATTAGCTCCTTGTGTATATCGATCCCGACCTTTCGGGTAAAAGATGCATCGACTACTCTTTGCCATTTATTAGTGGTATAGGGTTGGAGCCGATCATGCCATCAACTCTTCAAGAGATCACCCCCGGCCCTTGTGTGATAAAAAAGGATTTCAATATAAAAAATCCCCCTGATATCCTAGGCCGATGCGAACATGTATCTAGATATATTTGTTCAATATCGAAGAAGTACCTCAAAGCCATGAAGAGGGACTGCGGTTGGGGAGACGAGGTCTTGCTTCAGATCGTGATCCCCAAGGAAAGCATTACTACCCACGTGGAGGGGTTTTTAAGTGTCTATACTTACCCCTTCACACTGGTCCACTCGATTCGGTTGTCACGCCCCAAACTCAAGCGACATGACAGGCGCTCGACCGGGTATCCCCAGTCAAGCGGACCTGGTTGCCTTTCCTAACCTATGAGCCACCCCTTGTTTTCCTTATTCAGCATTCCAAGAACTAGCCATATAATTAATTTTAGATCACCCTTTTTTTCCAAAACATACATACATAATAATTAGTGAAATTACCAATTCGTTGCCCAACAAAAGAAACATGAATATACATAGCTTCTAACCTACATCCACTGTCTATAGAGCCTCTAAAGATACAACGGGATGATATAGTACTTGCCGGTAATAAGGCTCCGGCT
>MU787826.1:124011-149291 GCA_026770625.1 Nicotiana glauca | reverse complement strand
GGTAATTTGAGGAACAATTTTGAAGAAGATAAACTTTTCTCTCAAGAACCCCTCATCCCTCTCTCTTATTTTGTTCAGAAAAATAGTTAAAATGAGGGGTTAGGGTGTTATATTATAAAGGGGGGTCGGGTTTTAAATTTTAGAAAATAGAAGTCCGGGTGAGATCTGCGGTCGTATTCTGCGATCGCAGAATCGAAATGTGGTCCGCATATTGGACCACAAAACTGACCCCAATCACTGAACATATCTGCCTGGGTATGCGGCGGAAATGCGGTCCGCATATTGATTATGCGGTCGCATAATGGACCGCATTTTCAATATCAATTTAGACCAACTCTCTGATCCACTATGCGGCAGGAATGCGGTCCGCATATCGATTATGCGGTCGCATAATGGACCGCATTTTTGACATCAACTTAGACCAACTCTCTACTTCACTCTGTGGTAGGAATGCGGTTCACATATCGATTATGCGGTCGCATAATGGACCGTATTTTTGACATCAACTTAGACCAACTCTCTGCTTCACTCTGCGGTAGGAATGTGGTCCGCATAGCTGACATATGACCGTATTCTGGACCGCATAAATGACAATTTTCTGGAAAATTGATTCTTTTGATTTTTAAAGGCTTAAATCACTACCAAGGGTCCGAACAACACATATTCGGAGTCGACACCACGGGTTACTAAGTTTTGAGACCAAAATTATTTACGGGACCTTACACCGGTAGTGATCGATTTCTGCAAAACATACGATTTCACTCTCAGCCAGATCCATCCCTCCTTTTGGCGCATCATGATCATGTTGTGCTACTTTTCCAGAAATACCAAGGGTTTGGAATTTACCCTCAATCATCTTATTCGACTGTATCGGCCCTAACTATTTCGAGGGCTCATCAAGCTGCAATGTCAAACAAAGAAGGTCTTTTTTGCGAGTAACGATGAAGACAAAGATCGAGGGTGGATGAGCCAAGTTATCAGAGTAGGGACTTCGGACGTCATTCCTAGGGATAAAATTCGATTCCCGAAGAGATGGAATTTTAATCATAAGTGGAGTTCCTTAACAAATACTTCTCTATATTCTGCTTCCGTGTTCTATAATATTTTTATATTTTCTATAGTTGTTGCTGGGACACCTCACGCTGTCCCGGACCTCAAGGACTGGGTCCGAAAGTTAACTGCGACCTTCTCCTATGATGAGCGCAAATGGGGTTTATCAAGGGGTAGATGGGAGGCCAAGCATCATGGTAAGTGCTCTTTCCAAGTTTTAGGTATTTTTCATTTATTGGTGGCATCAACTCATTCATATTTACTTCTGCAGGCATCATAGATGTCTCTGAAATGAGGCCAGCCCTGCCTGGGGAGGGGAAGGACAGCAAAAGAAAGAGGGCTTCAAAGCCCGAAGATTCACAGGACGAGGGGACCTCTTCTTAAAAGTCGAGGAGGAAACTTGTACATGCGGATTTGGATTCCACCACTCAATATCTAGAAAATGAAGAGAACGAGGGTGAAGAAACTGCGTTGGTGCCTTGAACTAGAAAACTAGTCGAGGCCGTCAAGCCCTCCGAACCTAAGACCCCGTCTTATGGTGGAGGAACTCCGGAAAAGGATTTGGGTAAAGCCCGCGAGTCCCCCGAGATCGAGATTGTACCTCCTCCTTTAACAAATACGCCAAAGGGGACAAGTGCTGAGAGGGCCGAAGCTAATCAGAGCACCCCGAGTAAGGAGCTCGGGGCCGTGATAATGGGTCACTCACTTTCTCTACCATCCTACTACGATGAGATAATAAAGGATGCTCGGGCTCTACAAACACCAGACCCGAGCATGGTCCTAAAAAAAGATCCTTTTCGGGACTGTTTCACCGGGGTTGACGATGTTGTTGACCTTAATGATGCATCCACCCTCTTCGAAGAGGCTCAACATCCCTCTCTCGGGTAAATATTAACTTTTATTATTGAAATTTTCTCTTTTCTTCCCTTTTTTTTACTGACATATCTCCATTTCACATATAGGCCATCGTCAAGTTTAGAGTCGAGCTGAGCCAGTGTGAGGCTGAGCTCAGGAAGGTTTCGGGTAAAGAGAAGGCCCTGAGGCTTCGCTGTGGCCAAAAGGAGGAGGAGCTTAAGGACCTTCGGGCTGAATTGGCCAAAGCTCGGGAAAATGAGATCGAGCTAGATGAGTAGGTAATTGTAATTTTAACAGAGTATGGTCTTCTTAGCCTAACTTCAGCGGCTAATACTTCGAAATATCAGTTGCAGCAGAAGTTGGAGATGATTGGGCAGCTCCGAAGCGAGGTTGATCAAGTTAAGGCTGACTGCCATCGATGGAAAGAGAACATGGATCGACTCGCTGCTGATAATAAAATTGTTACAGCCTAACCGACCTCGGCTGAAACTCAACTCCGAGGCATTAATGTGAAGAGTCTGGCCCAGGCCAAGAAAATTGAGGAGTTAGAGGCGGAGCTTGCTAGATCACGGGCCGAAGTTGCTCAGGCCAAGGCTGAAGTTGAGAAGACGAAGGCTACGACTAATAAGACCATCGCCGTATACTTAAGGGATGCCATGGTTGTTCAAGTGGAGCTAAAGGAGGCCTCCAACCAGAAAAAATGGATTAATGATTGGGCTATGTGCCAAGCCCGAAGGGAGACCCTCGAAGAAAGCCACGCCCGAGGGTTTGACCTTACTGAAGAAATAGCCCAAGCAAAGGCATTGGAAACCGATGCTAGGTTTCTTGTTTCTTCTGATAAAGAAGATGCTGTGAGTGGATCCGAGGGCGGGGAAGCTGAAGAAGGAGTCCCTGAGGAAGAGGAGGTTCTCGAAGATAAAGCTGCGGAGGCTGCTTCCGGGGACGTAACCCCGAAATAGATTATGTTCCCTTTTTTCTTTTTTATGTAAGGGCTAGCTCCTTGTGGGCATTGTAAATATAATTTGTAAAACTTCTCTTATGAATATAAAGAACCTCTTTGCTCTATCTTCAATTTGTGTTGAATTTCGATTTGTCTTCATCTCTTAAGGTTTTAGTTAATCCTTAAGCTAGGCTTAAATTGATTTGATGCGAGATCGGGATGTCGGGACTCTTGAGTCCAAGTTGAGTGGGAGAAAGGTCTTGAATCCTATATATTTTGGCACTTAGGCTCTTTTTATATCGGCCTTTAGGCTTTTTTAGGTCGGCTCTTAGCTCTTTAAGCTGGCCCTTAGGCTCTTATATATCAGCCCTTAGGCTCTTTAAGTTGGGCCAATTTGGCCTCTAAAGCGGCTACAAATTTTCCCTCCTTTCGGCTAAAAGACTTAGTAAAAATTTTTTTATGCCTTAGCATGTATTTATTTTACCCGTTTGGGTTTTTTGAAGGTTCGACGTATCAGGACCTTATTAGTAATTTATTTATGTAAACATATTTGAATACCCTTTGAGGTTGTTTCGAAGGCTGATGTTATTGAAGCCTTTAATTTATTCGAGGGCTAATTTTATCAAAGCCCTTTATTTGTTTTTGCCAAGGGTATCCTGATTTAACCGTTTTTAAAGTATTTGAAGGCCTTTAATTTATAGTGAAAGTCGGATGTCTCTCAGCTGCATTATTTCGACTGCAGTGCTTTTATATGATCGTAGTCTTTAATATGGATATAGCCTTTAGGTATGTCTCTTGGAATTGTTTCCCGCTAACCTTTCGAACTTGTTTAAGAAGTTCGTCCCCGAGTATATTGGCCTTGGCCTTTGTATCGAGGGGATGCCTCTTTGAGGTCTTATGAGTTCGAGTTTTCGATGACTCAAATGTGCTGACTGTCGATAACAGTCCCCGAGTATCTCGGGGTTGCATTCGTGCTTTGGCTCTTGAGCCGTTTCTCGTAGGATTATAAGTGTAGAGCTCGTATAATAGTAGACTTTTTTGAGACACAAAGTATTTTTGATATAAACAGAATTCTTTTTCAAACAATTGATACATGCATACATGTTTTTTCATCGGGGCTCGACTATTCTATATGGACATGGTTCATTTGACCATTCGCCGATTATAAAATTCTCCTATCTAGGCCTTCTTAGGCGCGAAGTATTTTCCTCGAAAAGATGACCTCCGAGGGTGATGCTCCCCCAGTATTTGAGGTAAAAGAATTCTTGGATACTGTTGAGTTCTCCTTAGGTCGCATATAGTTGTTGCCTTGTTAAAAACCTTGCCGGTAAAACCCATTTAGGACAAAATCCGATCTAAGGGAAAAAGAGTGCAACGCATGCTTTAAAACCTAAGGACTTTGTGTAAAAAGGTGCCTTCGATAGCTCCCAGCGAACACCTGTAATAAGTTAGTATCAAATTCAAATGGACAGGAAAGATATATTCATACCTTAGCAATAATATCGTTTGAGTAACGATACATTCCAATTATTCGGCAGTTGTTCACTTTCCATTGTGCTAAGTTAGTACGATCTTTTACCGATAACTCCGAGGACTTGATACGGTCCCTCTCGATTCGGGCCCAGTTTTCCTTCATTCGGATCTCGAGTATTGAAGGTGACTTTTTGTAGAACTAAGTCCCCGGTTCCGAAGTGTCGAAGGTTAGCCCTTCTATTGTAGTATCTTTTGATATTTTGCTTCTTTGCGGCCATCCAAACGAGCGCTTCTTCTCGTTTCTCATCTTATAGCTCGAGGCTAGTATTTATAGCCTTGTGATTTGACTCTTCTGATGCATGTCGAAACCTAGCACTGGGTTCTCCGACCTCGACAGGGATAAGGGCCTCAGAGCCATATACTAAAGAAAATGGGTAGCCCCAATGCTAGACTTTGATGTTGTTTGATATTCCCAAAGGACCTCGGGTAGAACTTCTCTCCATTTCCCTTTTGAATCGTCTAACCTTTTCTTCAAATTTTGAATGATAGTTTTGTTTGTTACCTCGGCCTGTCCGTTTCCAATTGGGTGGTATGGTGTTGATAACACCCTCTTTATTTTGTGTGCTTTGAGGAACTCTGTTGCCTTGCTGCCGATGAATTATTTTCCATTGTCACATACAATCTCGGTAGGTATCCCGAACCGACATATGATGTGGTCCCAGATGAAGTTAATAACTTCTTTTTCTCTAACCTTTTCGAAGGCCTGTGTTTTCACCCATTTAGTAAAATAATCAGTCATAAACAAAATAAATTTAGCTTTACCTGGGGCCATTGATAGAGGGCCGACTATGTCCATTCCCCATTTCATGAAAGGCAACGGGGATAGGACCGAGTGGAGTTGTTCTCCGGCTGATGGATCATTGGTGCAAACCGTTGACATTTGTCACATTTTTGACAAATTCCTTAGTATCTTTTTCCATGCTATCCCATTAATATCCTGTCCTAATGATTTTGCGAACCAGTGACTCGGCGCTAAGTGATTCCCACAAGTACCTTCGTGGATTTCTCGTAGAACATAATCATTGTCCCCCGGCCCCAAGCACACCACTAATAGTCTATCGAATGTCCTCCTATACAATTTTCCATCTCCATCTAATGTAAACCTAGCAGCCTTGGTCCGTAGGGCCCTCGATTTATTGTGGTCCAAGGGGAGTTTTTCCATTTTTCAAATAGTCGATATACTTGTTCCTCTAGTCCTACGTCAAATTTGTTGAATTTATTTCGGCATGACCCTCTTCAACCACAGACCTCGATGACTGAACGATAGTCCCCCGGACGATGTAATCTTCTTCGACCGAGGATCCCAGATTAGAAAGTGCATCAGCCTCACTATTTTGTTCTCGAGGCACATGATCCAGAGTCCACTCCTTAAAGTGGTGCAAAGTTACATGTAGCTTATCCAAGTACCATTGCACTCTATCTTCTCGAACTTTAAAACTTTTGTTTACTTGATTCACCACCAAAAGTGAATCGCAATTGGCTTTAATGACTTCTGCCCCCAAGCCTTTAGCTAGTTTGAGACCTGAAATCATAGCCTCACACCTGACCTTAGTATTAGTCAACCTAGAAGTTTTGATAGATTGGGTGGTTTTGAGACAATGCCGATCCCGAACCCCTTCACATTCGAGGCACCATCAGTGAAAAGGGTCCATACCCCCGATGATGTACCCGAACTTAGTAGGAGTTCTTTCTCCACTTCAAGTACGAGGGTCGGTGTAAAATAGGCCGTGAAGTCAGCTAGGATCTAAGACTTGATGGACGTTCGGGGTTGATACTCGATATCGTACCCGCTAAGTTCGACAGCCCATTTGGCCAATCGGCCCGATAGCTCCGGCTTATGCAAAACATTTCGAATGGGGTAAGTGGTTAATACACATATAGGATGACATTGAAAATATGGTTTTAGCTTTCTAAATGCGCTTATCAAAGCAAGTGCTAATTTTTCTAAGTAAGGGTATCTAGTTTTAGTGTCTCCTAGAGTCTGGCTTACATAATAAACAGAGAATTGGGTACCTTTCTCTTCTCGAACTAGTACACCACTTACCGCTATCTCGGATACTGCCAAGTATAGGTAAAGTTTTTCGTCCACCTTCGGGGTGTGAAGCAAAGGCAAGCTCGACAACTATCGCTTTAATTCTTCCAAGGCTTGCTGACATTACGGGGTCCAGCAAAATCCTTTTTCTTTTTGAGCAAGGAAAAGAACCGATGACTCCGATCTGACGACCTCAAAATGAATCGACCCAGGGCAGCAATTCATCCTGTTAGCCTTTGTATTCCCTTCATGCTATCCACGACCATGATATCCTCGACTGCCTTGATCTTATCGGGGTTAATTTCGATACCCTGATTCGATACCGTGAAGCCGAGGAACTTACCCGAGCCAACTTCGAAGGCACATTTCTCCAGGTTAAGCTTCATTTGTATTTTTTTCATAATTTTGAATGTGTCCAACAAATGAGTCAAATGGCCCTATGCGCGTAGGGACTTAACCAACATATCATCAATATAAACTTCCATTGTTTTACCTATTTATTATTGGAACATTTTGTTGACTAGGCGTTGATATGTAGCTCCCGCATTTTTAGCCCGAAGGGCATTACGTTATAACAATAAGTTCCAAATTTAGTAATAAACGAAGTCTTTTCCTGGTCCTCCAGGTTCATCTAAATCTGATTGTACCCGAAGTAGGCATCGAAAAAATTAGGATCTCGTGGCTGGTCGTGGCATCGATCATACGATCAATGTTGGGCAGTGGGAAAGAGTCTTTTGAGGATGCTTTGTTCAAGTCCTTATAGTCTACACACATTCTAAGTTTATTTCCTTTTATGGAACTACTACTACATTGGCTAACCATTCGGGGTACTTTACCTCCCGAATAGACCCTATTTTAAGAAGGTTGGTTACCTCGTCCTTTATGAATGCTTGTTTCACTTCGGACTGGGATCTCCTTTTTTGCTTTATTGGTTTAAAACTGGGGTCGATGTGTGGTTATTTCCGGTGGAATCCTTGTCATATATAAATGGAACCAAGCAAAGCAATCCATATTATCAATAAGAAATTGAATGAGTTTTTTCCTGAGTTCGGGGGTTAATCTTGTTCCCAAGTATACCTTTCTCTCGGGCATGTATTCGATTAGTATGACCTTCTCCAATTCCTCCATAGTTGATTTGGTTGCATCGGACTCTTCGGGTACGATGAACGTTCGAGGAGTAAGGAAGTCCTCTTCTTTGTCTTCGATTACCTGTTGCTCCGATTCCGTCGAGGCTGGGGGCGGTGATTGATATTTAACCGCCTTCTTACCTTTGATGCTCGATTTTTCTAATTTCAAAGGCTCTGTTATCGACACCACTTCCACGATAGCAAACATCTCCTTTGCAGCATGTTGCTCTCCGTAGACTGTTTTCACTCCCTCTTCTGTTAGGAACTTCATCATCTGGTGAAGAGTTGAAGGCACTGCCCTCATGTTGTGTATCCATGGTCTCCCGAGGAGTGCATTATACCTCATGTCGCCTTCGATGACATGGAATTTTGTATCTTGTATGGTCCCGGCTACATTTACTAATAGGATTATATCCCTCTTTGTTGTTTCGCTTTATTAAAGCCATTTAGGACCCGAGACGCTGGTATGATCTGATCTTGTAGGCCGAGTTATTCCACGACCCTCAATCTAATTATGTTTGTTGAGATACCTGGATCCACTAGAACACGCTTAACGTGAATTTTATTTAAAAGAAGAGAAATTACCAGGGCACCGTTGTGCGTTTGGGATATGCCTTCTGCTTCTTCGTCACAGAAAGATAGGGCGTCCTCGGGCACATAGCTCCGAGTCCATTTTTCTCTGGTGATTGATACCTTGGTGTGTTTGAACACAAGTCCTTGTGGGATGTCGACACCGCCAACGATCATGTAGATTACATGGTGTGGTTCTTCCTACTCATTTTTTCTTGCATCTCTTTCCCTAAAATGGTTTTTAGATCGATCACTGAGAAATTCTCAAAGATGACCCTCGTTGAATAGATGAGCTACCTCCTCCCTTAGCTGCCTGCAGTCCTCGATTCTATGGCCATGTGTGCCATGATACTTACACATCAAGTTTGGATTCCTCTGAGAAGCATCGGTTTGGATAGGCCTGGGCTATCTGGTATCCTTAGTTCTTCCAATGGCTAACACAATTCCAGATGCGTCTACGCTAAAATTATAATCTGACAATCGAGGTGCCTCCGTGGGATCGGTATGTTTATCGAACCCGCTCTTACTCATGAGTCCCGAGATCTTTGTCCTCGATCATTTCTCCGATCATTCAGAAGAGCACTACGACCTGAACCATTGTTTCTCCGATCGATATACGACTAATATCATTCTTTGTTTGACCTCGATTCCCTGTCTGTATCCCTCAGGGGTGTGGCTTCCGATATGTTAGGATAAACAAAACCCGAGGGGGCTCCCAACTGGTTGTCCTCAACCCTAATCTTTGACTGATAACGGTTATGCACATCGAACCACGTCACGGCTGGATACTAGATCAAATTCTGCTTTAGCTGTCGAGATGCAATCGAACTCCTTTCATTCAAACCCTGCATAAAAGCTTGTACTGCCCAGTCATCTGAGACCGGTAGTAACTCCATTTGTTCCATCTGGAACCTAGACACGAACTCCATCAACATCTCGTCATTCCTTTGTTTTACCTTGAAGATGTCCGATTTTCTTGTTTCCACCTTTATGGCTCTGGCGTGTGCTTTCACAAAGTCATCTACTAACATAGCAAATGAATCAATAGAGTTAGGAGGTAAGTTGTGATACCAAATCATGGTTCCTTTTGACAATGTTTCTCCAAATGTTTTTAACAATACTGATTCGATCTCGTCGTCATTAAGGTCGTTTCCCTTAATCCCACAAGTGTATGAAGTAATATGCTCGTTAGGGTCGGTCTCCCCATTATACTTGGGTATATCGGGCATGCGGAACTTTTTGGGATGGGCATCAGAGACGCGCTCTGGGGGAATGGTTTTTGTATGAACTTTTTTGCATCTAAACCTTTCAAAACTAGAGGTGCCCCCGGTATCTGGTCAACACGAGAGTTATAAGTCTCCACCTTCTAATCATTATCCTCTATCTTCTTTTCCCCTGACTCGATCCTCTTGGTGAGATCTTCAAGCATCCTCATAATGGTAGGTTCAGTCCCCTAGTCATTTTCGTTCGGCCTCTCGGGCACTGGTTCAGATCGTCGAGTATTTTCTGGTTCAGCTATACTCGGAGTTTTATTCTGACTTTGAAGTTGAGCGATGGCGATCTGCTGAGCTTGCAGCATCTCGAATATCACTTGGAGGTGACTCCCCCATCTCCTATACTTGGTGTTCCTTGGCCCCTAGATCGGGCTTCTCTGCGTACATTCCCTCCGGAGTCTGCACCTAGATCTGCATTTAAAGCAATATGCGAACTAACGTCAACTAGTTCCATATTTGGCACTTCCCCAGGGTTTATTGGTGGTACACCGACCCCTGCATTGTTATTTTCTCCATGAAATCCAACACCTTCATTGTCATGAATAGGTGTATTTTGCGAGTTTGACATGTTTAATCCTGAAAATCAGAAAATCTTGACAAAAAAAAGTGTAAAAATAATGTGTGTAACGAGAATTAGTAAATAAATAATCACTATTATCTTTACCCCCACGGTGGGCACCAAACTGTTTACCTCAAAAATACGAGTAACAATTAAATTTGATTTGTGGTTTTAAAGATATGTGATTTAGTTCAATACTAATTAATAATCAAGAAATATGAAGTAGAAATGAAAGATATAAACGAATCAAACCAATGTTACTCAGCAGTGGCGACTTTGAGCTTAGTGACCTCGAGACGAACTAGGAACAATAAAATAAGAATAGTAAAGAGAAAAGACAATTCTGATGAATAGTAAGCGAAAAGTAGAGAGTATTTTCTTTGCCAATGATTAGATGATGTTACAAATTATTGGGGGGCCCTTTATATAATAGGGGAACCCTAAATAAGTTATATTTCTATTTACATTAAGGAATATTATTGGCATAGCTGTCTAACCGCCTAGTACGGAATCGTACAATCCTATTTCGGGATTTGCGCCATGATCTTGGAGACGTGGCAGGAATTTAGCTCATTCTGTTACAAATCCACAACGGTACAATTTCAGGGTCGAGCATACTTAACTTCGGTATTCCTCGCACTCCTATCTTCGGGCATTGCATTCCGTCCTCGAGCTCGAGTCTAGTCTGTCGACCTTGAACTCGATCTTACTTGAACTCGGACATAAGGCGATACCTCGAGCCTAGGAATTCGTGCTTTTGATGCTCCTACTGAAAGATATTGATTGTTTCACGCAAGCATACGAAGTAGTAAGGCTAAAATGTGAGGCTGGTACCTCAGCTTCGAAATTTAGTTCAGGCCAAACCAAAAGGAATTTGACTCTAAGTTTCAAATATGTTGAATATCTTTGAGTGATGGTTCTGTATAATCAAGAATCTTATAATTTAAAAACTCCTAGATCAAGTTATGAATTTTGCATGAAAGTATGCAAAGCTGGAATGCTACCTAGTCAGACGGCTCGATCAAATTTGTAAAATTGTACCGGTCTTTCTACATGGAGTTATGACCCGTAATTTAAATATGTTAAAGTTCTGGATGTCTTATTTTTACAAAACACAAACCGTATGGATTTAGAGGCTCCACCCTCAAGTTATGACTTATTTGGCTAGAGTGCACAAAGCTGCAAAACAAACAGGCTAGGCTTAGATACCAATTTCAGAAGTTACTCCTTACCAATGTGTAAGGATTTTCAGGCTCAAACTTGGTGTAACGATCCGTACTTGCTTTATTGATTTTTGACTTGCGGGGACAGTTGGTTCGGGATTCGGAAGAGTTTGGGTTTAAATCGGAACTCTTGGTTCCTTAAGGTTGGCTTAAAAGGCCAAGTTTGACTTCGGTCAACATTTTGAGTAAACGGCCTAGGAATCGGGATTTGAAGGTTCTAACAGGTTTCGTATGATGATTTTGGATTTGGGCGTGTGTTCGGATCGGGTTTTGGATGACCAGGAGCGTTTTGGCGCCTAATAGTGAAAGTTGGTTCTTGAAGGTTTTTAGATGTTCTTTAAATTCGGTTTGGAGTGGGTTTTGGTGATATCGAGGTCCAAATGGAATTTGGAGACCGGGAATAGTTCTGTAATGTCATTTAAGACTTGCACGCAAAATTTGGTATCATTCGAGTAGTATAAGTACGTTTCGGTGCATTGGAAGTAAATTGAAGAACTTGAAGTTTTTAAGTTTGATTCTATTGGTTTTAGGGTGTGATTCTTAGTTTAAATGTTGTTTCGGGCGTTCCATGAGTTTGAGTGAGTCCATTTTATGATTCCAAACTTGTTGGTATGTTTGGACGGGGCCTTGGGGGGCCCGAGTGCCATTCGGACGATGCACAAGTTGAGTTTTAAACTCAACAAGGCTGTTGGTGCACCAGTTTTGGTGTAACCGCACATGTGAACTTATTTCCGCAGGTGCGAGCCAAGCCTCGTAGATGTGATCCAAGGATGGCCAGCCAGGTTCCGCAGATGCGGTTCCCTCTATGCAGAAGCGGGAACCTAGCCGCAGGTGCGGCCCCAGCCGACCCAGCCAATTCTGCAGAAGCGGACACCTAGTCCGCAGAAGCGGATCCGCAGGTGCGAAAATCGCTGGGGTAGGGAGGTTTAATTAATACGGGACTTAAGCCATTTTCACTCATTTTCTCTCACTCTTTGGACGATTATTGGAGCTTCTTGAGAGGGATTTTCACCTAGCTTTTGGAGGTAAGTAATTTCTATCTATTGTGAGTTTAATACATAGATTTTGGGTAGATTTCAACATGAAAATTTGTAGAAATCATGGGTTAGATGAAAAACCTAGGGTTTGACAAGAATGAGATTTTTACCATGAAACTTAGTGATAATCATATATTTATGTTCCTTAGGTCATGGGTAACAAGTTCCTTCGAAAATTTATGGAATCCAGGCACGTGGGCTTGGGGATGAATTTTAGGAATCTTGCATTTGGGATTGGGTAATCACTTTAATACTTAGAATATTAACTTTTGAACCTGTAATAATAGGTTTTTACACTATTTGAATAGTTTTGGATTGTTCGGCTCCGGTTTGACTGTTTGAGCGCATTCTTGAGTTTGGAAGTAGGTTTTGAGATGAGGTAAGTCTCTTTTCTAACCTTGTAAGAGGGAAATCCCCATAGGTGAACTTAATTAATATGTGATTAATTGTGGGGGGATACATACACACGAAGTGACGAGAGTCCGTATGTAGCTACTATTCCTATTATGTCTGGGCAGTTCTAGGCTTACACCATGCTTTGTAGACGATCATATTTGTTGATTTGCATTGAATGGAATTATGTTGAGGATTTTAAGATTTCAAAGGTTTCAAGTAAATTCTTATTTTTAAAAGGAATTGAGAAAATTTACGTTATATTTATATTTAACCGTGTCGTAAGTATATTCCGTGAGCGGGGTGATTATTTTCACTACTTTCATAGGAGCGGGTCGTTCGCCTCGGCAGGTTAATAGATGCATCTATGGTTCGCGCCGTTCGACCCTCAGCAGTGCACAGTTTATATTTATATTGTTCGGGCCGCACGTCCTTGGTGGAATTTGTGTGTGATAATAGAACCGAAAGCCCTTTTATTAATTGGTATAAATTTACTGTTTTAGAAATCATTTGTTTCAAATGAAGGAAGTATTTTGGGTTCTTAAATATGATGGAAGAAATGTTCATTTATTTCTTGTTCTGAGTTTATTGCTAGTTGTGTATATCATGCTTATTTAGAATCACACATTATTATATTATTGGCCCTAGTAAGTATCGGAGTTGACCCCTCGTTACTACTTCTTCGAGTTAGACTAGATACTTACTGGGTACATATTTTTATGTACCCACGCTACACTTATGTACTTGATTGTAGAGGATTTGAGGCAGGTGCATCTAGCCACCAGTACGGTGCGTAGTTTGATTCCTCAACTCGAGACTTCCCTTAAGCTGCCCTTTTGAGCCGTTCTGCAGCAGCTGGAGCCTTTTGAGCCGTTTTGTAGCAGTTGGAGCCTCTCTTATGCTTTATTTTCTATCTATCTCCTTTTAGACAGTAGGCTAGCATTTGTTTTATATATTCTGCTAGATTGACCGCATACTTGTGATACCAGGTCTTGGCACACACACTAGTATACTTATGACTTTGGTTTTACTTACATGATTTCGATTTCTATTTGTTGCTTCCTCTTATTTATGTTAGAAATTGCAACCTTCTAGATTTTCTTAACAAACAAGAAAAAGTCACCACTTACTAATTTATTTAAAACGGAAATTCACTAGTCGATCAGTGTTAGCTTGCCTAACAATGGTGTTGGGCGCCATCACGGTCTATAATGGAATTTGGGTTGTGACACTTGGATATGTTATTGCCGCCAAAGTCTAGTTTCTACAATAATTATGTCGCTGAAAAATTCCATCTTTCCTATATTGTGAAACAAATATTTTTGCAAAGGTGCGCAGAGTTGGAAATCGACAAAGTTTGAAGAATGGACGCTACCCATGTACGTTTCCGCCTAAGTTTTAAGGATAGGTGTTATGTGTACATCTCTGCTAAGGTTTTAAGGCTGAAACATGCCATGTATTTGGGAAAAAGACACTCAGTGCTATTCTTCACCTAGTTGGACTGAAGGGTTGTTCTACACCAAAACATAAAATAAGGAGATGCTTCGCGTTCTAGCTCGTCAAGGCTACAAAAAAAGTACTCCATGTGTCCC
Source organism: Nicotiana glauca (assembly GCA_026770625.1). Lineage (NCBI taxonomy): Eukaryota > Viridiplantae > Streptophyta > Magnoliopsida > Solanales > Solanaceae > Nicotiana > Nicotiana glauca. Next base: position 135,106 of record MU787826.1, on the reverse strand, counting down.
TCGTCAAGCTGCAAGGAAGAGGATGCTATATGTTCCTCTTTCGCCAAACCTCAAGGTTGAAACACTCTATGTGCTTTTTTGTGCTCCAAGCCGCAAGGACGAGATGTGCCACATGCCTTATCTAAGGAAGGAATGTGGTTGCCCCAAGCCCTTTTTCTCGCCAAGAAGTAAGGAAGAGACGCGTCATGTACTTCTTTCTCAAGTTACAAGGAGAAGATGCTTCACGGACTTCTTCAAGGGAGCTGGACATACCAACTAGTCCTTCGCCACCAGAGGTAAACTCAGGATTTCAAGGTCGCAGATGGACTTTTTGATTTAACCAAAATCCGTTTGTATATAGGGTGTCCGCTAGTAATATATCACTATTTTCTAATGACATATACATGGGTACATAGAATTTTCTAATGACATATACGTGGGTACATAGAATTTTTGCCGAACTTTACGGGTGTCGGTGATCCCTCTACCTGTAGCTTAGGACCGCCTCTGTTCACCACGATAAAAGTCTTCAAATTTGTGGAAGGTGCAAAGGGGACGTGCCGAGTGGTTCCTCACTAATTATATGGACATCATGTGCTTCTAATGTCAAGACCAGTTGCACTATCTCGAAAACCTACAAAAAATGATGGAGATGATAGAGCCCAGGATGATTTTTGGTTATGTATTGGGAAAAATTATATTTATATATAAATGTGACATGTCAAGACACGTGGATTGGTCAAATGGTCAAAGAATCGCAATTAGCCAAGAGTCACGAGGTGCAACAGTTACGAGCAAAGAAAGAGGAAGAGTCAAGGGCAATCAGACAAATAACTCGGCGCCCGTACCTATTTAAGTCATTCATATTCGAGAATCAGAAGGAATGAATCTGACCATAAAAAAGAGTACAGATACGGCATTTAATGGGCATTAAATACTGAATATGTTAGAGAATATATTTTTGAATGTAATGATTATGTAACGTAGCATTCAATATCTTTAATTGCTCATAATAGCCTCATTATGATATGAGCAAGACGTATATTTCCAAAGGTATCTATAAAAAGGAGATATACGATCAGTTGTAAGGACACGAAACACTATTGAAATATATATTGGTTTATTCGTTTCTCTTGATTATCATCTTGCTATCCAGAATTACTTTTTTTTAATTCATTTTCTTGATTATCAGTAACCCGAGTTCTTCCAAATTCTAGCTTTGACTAAAGTTCTATTTTTTGGTTAAACAAATTGGTTCCGTTACCGGGAATTCGATAATCTATTTTTTCTTCGCTTAACTTTCCTTGTTGCATCAACTATGTCGAACAACAATGATAACATTCAAGGAAACCAAATGAACCAACAAAATTAGGGAGATCCACAAAATATTAACATTCAAGTTCCAACTCCACGAGGCTCACCACGACAGTCTCGTGAGAGTACTCCTGATGGGTCTCAAATAAATGAGGATGCTCAAAAAATGCTGAAGCTGTTGATGGGGATTTGCAGAAATTAATTGCAGCTCAAGTCAGTAAAGTTGTTGAGGCAGTTGTTAATCAATAACCTATTGCAACACCCACGTCTACTCCAAATAACAACACTTTGGAAAACCCTCATTCTGGGCTTGTTAACTCAGCCGGTGATGGTATTTAATTTCGATTTGCAAAATTTATTACTAACCTTGCAGAAACAGCTCAAGAAGAAAAGTGAGCACATAGAGAAGATACTCGGGGTGCCACCCATAATCAAGGGGGTAGATATGGATAGATATTCACAACAACCCTGGAAGCCAAGTGCTGCTCCACTTCCAATTCCAAAAAAGTCCAAAATGCCTGATATTCCAAAATATGATGGAACAACATACCCACGAGACCACGTGGGTGTAAAAGGCAATGATTTGACTAAGCAGGAGATTGAATAAGTATTAGTCAAGAAATTTGGTGAAACACTCACCAAAGAAGCGCTAACATGGTATTCTCTTTTACCCGAAAATTCTATAAACTCTTTTGCTGAGCTTGCAGATTCTTTCATCAAAGCACACTCGGAAGCTCAAAAAGTAGAGAAAATAATGGAGGATATTTTTAAAATCAAGCAAGGGGACTCAGAACTACTTAGAGAATTTGTGGATAGATTTCAACGTGAAAGAATGACATTGCCACGTGTACCTGACAACTGGGCAGCTATAGCCTTCACAAGTAATTTGAATGAAAAAAGCTCGGAAGCTACGAGAAAACTCAAGGAAATCCTTCGAGAATTCCCAGCTACGACGTGGAATGATGTTTATAACAAGTATAGCACGAAGCTGAGGATTGAGGAAGATATTGTTCCACGATTCCAAAAAGAAGAAAAAATAAAACGTGCAAAGACCGAAAAAAGATCCGGTAAAAACAGGTACAAGCCTTATATGGGACCTGCAGGAAGAGACTCATGGTCAAAATAGGACAATCAGAGGTATGATCACAGATCGAGGAATAAAGAGTCAGGCTCATCCTCAAGATTTGGGAACGACCGAAGCACACGTGAGCCACGAGACGATAATAGAAGTCTAAAGGCAAGGTTTGGCGGTTATAATTTCAATGTGAGCACTTCTGAACTCGTGGCTGTTTTAAGAAGCATGGGATATAAGGTACGGTGGCCAAAGGAGATGCGATCAAATCCAAACAGACGAAACCCTGATCATTGGTGCGGATTTCATAACGATCACGGGCATAAAACAGTAGATTGCAGGTTTTTGAAGGGTGAAGTTGATCATTTATTAAAATAGGGGTATCTCACTGAGTTATTCAGTGAGAAAGGTAAACAAGCATACATGAAGAATAGGTAGGAGCCTCCAAAACCACCTTCACCTAAAAGAACTGTCAACGTTATAAGTGGGGGTAAAGATATCAATGGCGTAACATATACTACAACTAATAAGATTTCCAAAGTAACAATTACCCACAGGAAGCGGCTGCGACATGTATTGGAGGAAGAAAATATTACATTCGATGATGCAGATGCCGAGAGTCTATTAACTCCATATAACGACGCATTGGTAATATCTTTACTTGTACATGACACTAACATGAAACGAGTTTTGATTGATCCAGATAGTTCCGTGAACATTATTTTGGTACGAGTACTACGCGAGATGCAAGCAGAAGATAAACTGGTTCCAAAAGCGCATACTTTGTCAGGATTGACAATTCTAGTGTTGTAACAAAAGGGGAGGTGATACTTACTACCTTTACAGAAGGTGTTGTCAAAGACGCAAAATTTCAGGTAGTGGATATGGAAATGGCTTACAACATGATTCTTGGGAGGCCATGGATCCATGACATGGATGTTGTTCCATCAACCTTGTATCAAGTCATTAAATTTCCATCGCCATGGGGAATATGTCAAATCAGAGGCGATCAACAAACATCCAGGAGTATCAACTCCATGGTAGATTCAAGTGTTAAGGGTGAAGAAAAATAGCAATTACAGAATTTAGTTGAGGATAACATGGAATCAACCTCAACTGAACAAAGCCAAACAGATGTGGATTCAAGGCCTGATTCCATTCAATAACCAGAAGAAAACAAAAACATCAAAATAATGACAGAAGAGCTGTAGGCTATGGTTTTGTTTATACACTAGCCTGAGAGATAAAAAGTATATAGGAGCCATTCTCAGCCCGGATATGAAGCGTAAGTTGATTGAATTTTTAAAAGCTAACACATATTTGTTTTGCTTGGTCCCATTTTGATATGACAGGTATACCACCGGAGGTAATGACTCACAAGTTAAATGAAGACCCATCTCATCCACCTGTCAACCAAAAGAAAAGAAAGTAGGGAATTTTCAAAAATTAGGTGATTCAGGATGAGGTGCAAAAGTTGTTAAAAAATGGATCTATTCGCGAGGTGAAGTATACCGATTGGCTAGCTAATACTGTTGTGGTACCTAAAAAGAACGGTAAATGGCGAGTTTGTGTAGACTATACAGATCTTAACAAAGCTTGTCCTAAAGACTCTTTTCCATTACCTCATAAAGATCAATTAATTGATGCTACTGCATGGCATGAATTGTTAAGTTGTTTAGATGCATATTCAGGTTACAATCAAATCAATATAGATCCAGCAGATGAAGAAAAAACTTCATTTATGATAGACGGGGGGACTTACTGTTATAAAGTAATGCCTTTTGGACTTAAAAATGCAGGTGCGACATATCAGAGATTAGTAACCAAAATGTTCCAAGAGCATTTGGGAAAAACCATGGAGGTTTATATAGATGATATGCTTGTTAAAACTCAGCTTTTTGGGGATCATATATCACATCTATTTGAAACGTTTAAAATTTTACGAAAATATAATATGAAGTTAAATCCTGAAAAATGTGCATTTGGTGTTGCATAAGGTAAGTTCTTAGATTTTCTCATTTCTAACCGTGGTATTGAAGTGAATCCTGCACAGATTAAGGCCATAAAAGAAATCCCTAATATACTTTCAAACAAGAAAGAAGTTCAAAGATTAACAGGGAGAATCGCAGCCTTGGGAAGATTCATTTCTAAATCATTGAAGTGTTTTAAATTCTTCTCAGCCCTTAAGAAGCAGGATCATTTTTAATGGAATGAGGAATGTCAACAAGCGCTCAGGAATTTGAAAATGTACTTATCAAATCTACCTTTGCTAGTAAAACCAAAGGCTGGGGAAAGACTGCTCATTTACCTTGCTATTTCAGAAGTAGCGGTAAGCGCTGTTTTGGTTCGAAAAGAACAAGGTAAACAATCCCCTATCTGTTATATTAGTAAATCTTTGTTAGATGCGAAGACGGTATCCTCAGTTAGAAAAACTTGCACTTGCATTAATCATGGCTTCTAGGAAGTTAAACCTTACTTTTAGTGTCATCCTATTGCTGTGGCAACTGCCTACCCTTTACGTAATATATTACATAAGCATGAGTTATCGGCAGGTTGGCCAAGTGGGCTATAGAGTTAACTGAATATGAAATCACATACCAACCTAGAACTGCTATAAAATCAAAAGTATTAGCCGATTTCGTGGCTGATTTTAGCCAGGGGATACAATTAGAAGCAGAAAAAGAGCTGCAAGTTTTAAATGGTGCTAACCCAGGAATTTGGACTTTATTCACTGATGGCTCATCTAACGTAAAAAGTGCAGGTTTAGGGGTTGTATTGGTACCACCCATGGGTGAAACCATTAGATGGGCTATTAAATGTCATTCTATAACTAACAATGAAGCAGAGTATGAGGCTGTGATTGCAGGTCTAGAATTGGCACGAGAGCTTGGCATAAGTCAGATTATAATCAAGAGTGATTCCCAACTCGTGGTCAATCAAATGTTGGGGACTTATACAGCTAGGGAAGCAAGGATGCAACAGTACTTAGATAAGGTACGGGAATTGATAAAACAATTTTATACCTGGAAAGTTATACAAATACCAAGGGATAAAAATGTTGAAGCAGACGCCCTAGCTAACCTCGCATCTGCAGCTGATGTGGCAAATGATGCAAATGCCTCAGTTATACATTTATTTCACTCAGTTCTCGAACCTAATAAGAATGAGGTAAATTTTAATAATTTTAATTGGGATTGGAGGGACGAGATTGTTGCTTTTTTGCCGTATGGTAACTTCCCTAATGATAAGAAAAAATCTCATGCACTTCGAAAAAAGGCTGCTCGGTACTGCTTAAAGCAAGGTAACTTATATCGTAAAATGTTTGATGGTCCCTTAGCAAGATGCCTCGGACCTTCACAAATGGAGTACGTAATGAGAGAAATACATGAGGGGCATTACGGGAATCACGCAGGAGGAAGGTCATTTGTAAAAACCTTAATTAGGGCAAGTTACTACTGGCCTAAAATGGAAGAAGAAGTAGAAAGTTTCGTGGCTAAATGTGATAAATGCCAGAGGTACGGTAACAATATGCATAGACTTGCAGAGTTATTACATCCGGTCATTGTGTCATGGCCATTTATGAAATGGGGAATGGATATAGTAGGACCATTACCACAAGCAAAAGTACAGGTAAAGTTTCTGCTCGTACGTACTGATTATTTTACTAAGTGGGTGGAGGAATGAGCATTTAAACAGGTGCGAGAAAAGGAAGTCAAAGATTTCATTTAGCAAAATATCATATGCCGATTCGATGTACCAATGTAAATCGTATGTGATAATGGACCTCAATTTATTAGAGCTCAAATCATGGTGGGTAATGGGCAAGCAGAATCAACAAACAAGGTTATTATCAAAAATTAAAAGAGGCGATTAGAGGAATCAAAACGTAACTGGCCTAAAGTGTTACTTGGAGTTTTATGGGCATATCGTACAACTGCAAAAACGAGCACAAGAGAAACACCGTTTTCATTGGTTTACGGAGCTGAAGCTTTAATTCTAATGGAGATAGGGGAACCAATCACTCGGTTCACACAAGCGACACAAGAATCTAATGACGAGGAGATGCGGGTCAATTTTGATTTACTTGAAGGAAGGAGAGAAGCTGCATTGATAAGAATGGTAGCACAAAAACAAGTCATAGAATGATATTACAATAGGAAAGCACGCCTCAGATTCTTCAAAGTTGGGGACTTCGTGCTTAAAAAGGTTTTTCAATCTACAAAGGCAGCCAACGCGGGTAAACTAAGTCCAACTTGGGAAGGACCCTATAGAGTTCGTGATATTGCAGGAAAGGGAGCATATGAATTGGAGACAATGGATGGAAAAATACTACCTTCATATTGGAATGCTGTTCATTTGAAGAGATATTACTTCTAAGGAATACCCACGGTCAGGTATCATCATTTTGCGTTTAATTTTTTGAATTGTTAAAATTTTACTAACGATTTTAGATAATAGGCAAAAAGCTAGCCCGTACTAAATGATGAGTCACGACCTGTAAGGCACACGGAATAACCTAAAATTCCTAGCCTAGGGTTACAATTATTCTGATAGAAATTCAAGCGGGTTAAGCAGTCTTCATCTATAATCGCACCTCCGAGTCCTGTATGTTTTTCCTTTTCAGGAAAAGGACCAAATGAGAGAAACAATCAAGTGCTCGAGGCTTCATACTTCAACACTCAAACACTTGGGGGACTACATAATATACACAAGTATGTATAGAGAGTTCAAAGAAGATTGAATAAAAATCAAGCCTGAAAAAGTCAAGTGCAAAGTAAAAGTCACACGAAGTCAAGAGCCAAGGCTAAAGAAAACTTTATTGTAGTTAGGGTAAAAGATATGTACTAAAGTAGGTTATAAAAAAACCTTGCATTTATTGTTTTGAAACGGGTTATACAGAAAAACCTCGTGTTTATTATTTTTTCCTAAAAATCTGTTACAAGAAAAACAGTTACAAGAAAGTTATAGATGTAATCTAAATACATGTAAAGTTTTATTCAAAACTTGTCAAGGTTCATAATAAAAACTTGTCAAAGTTATTTCGAAGAAACATGTCTATTCCTATTTATTTTATCGTATGATAACACCATTATGAAGTTGAGACGTCTTCTTCATTAAGTGTCGAAATATAAAAGGGCCCTCTTTTATAAAACTCATGTTTAAATAATTTAGTCATGAGATTAACAGAAGCATTTTCAAAGAACAAAAATGCAAATCATTCTATAAGTCCTTAAGAATAAAGGCAAGAATAGAATAAACAGAAGTCTAAGATAATAACATAAAAAATTTCTTAAATACATAAGACTAAGTACGAACTTAGTCATAAAACTACGAAATTGTTTATACAAGTTTCCCCATAAATGACTAGGGGACTTGCTTTCCAAAAACCAACCCTCAAATGAAGCTAAAGGTTTGATTACGATTTTCTAAAATAAACCCTCAAATGAATCCAAGGGTTTTTAACATAACTTTAAAGTGGTGCCTGCTAAAAAGAAGGAATTCAAGACAATGTAAATTTTTCACTAAGAAGATGCATCAACGGCAATGGGCTCAACTTGGACAGGAGCATCAATGGTTGCGGGTTGATCTTGATTCACAGCAACAGACTCAACTTGAGCAGGAGCATCACTAGATGTGGTTTCAACTTGGCTTGCAACAGCAGTTTCGATTGGGCTCGAAGAAGATGCGATACCCGTATGAGCTTCAACCACGGGAACTTCAATCACGGGAACTTGAAGAAGGAAAGTCATATGTTTGCTGAGCATGTTCAATAGTTTCATTAACCTTTGCTAATTCTGACTCCAGGTTGAAGTTCTCTTGACCAGCTTCAATTAAGGTATCACGACGTGAATTCAAAAAATCCCAACGTACAAAATTTTTCTTTAAGGATCTCGTAATCCTTTTCCCAAGCAGCAACTTCATTCTTGAGCTCTTCATTTTCGGCCAAGGCGGAATTATAAGAAGCTTGAAGAGAAGCATGAGAGCTCTCTAAAGCACGTACCTTATCAGTAGATACTCGAAGCTCTTCTTGTGCTTGAGTTAAGTTTTGCACAAGCTTTCCAGCATAAACTTCTTTTTGATTCAGCAGAGCCTTCAACGCCCTGTTCTCCTCGCTAGCCTTAGACAGCTGTTCTAAAAAGAAGGATTCAAGGCGTTCTTTTTTTTTCTGCTTGGTTCAAGGAAGCCTTGATAACCGCTAACTCTAAAGCTAATGCTCGCACCTATTGTTCTAAGGTACTCCTGCTCTCTTGTAAATCCTCCATGTTAATTTGAGCACTGTCAAATTGTTCATTCCAATTGATTGCTTCCAACTGAGAATCACGAGAAGCCTTCTCCGAATCACGTGCTACCTTCTCCAAGAGGGAGATTCTGTTCATCAGCTCAGTGCCAATAAGATTGGCCTAAGGAAAAAAGAAGGGAAATAAGAATCTCAAAGATAGAAATTTTTACAAAGTAAAGAAGAGAAAGAAAGAAAATACCTTCAAAGTGGCATGCACTATGTCGTTCATCAAAGTTAGGCTGCTATGACTCTCCAGTTTTGCTTTCTCGATTGGGTCAATTAAGGGCTCGAGCCAAACGTCAGCTTGACTTGACTTTCTTAAGAGGCATGAAAACATTCTCTATCAGCAAGAACTTCAATAGTTACGCTCCTCATAGCAGTACTTCTACTCGAAGAACTCATCTCCATATTGTGAACGATAGGTGGGGGAATTGTCAAGGGAGGAGCGGTGGATGGAGTAAAAACAGTAGAGGGAGGAACAAAAATAGTTGAGGCAGGTAAGGAAAGAATCACGGGCGCGAGAGTTAAAAAGGAAGATAAGGGAAGTTCATCAAAAATAGGCCCTAAATTTCCACTATCAAAACCACTGATAAAAAGTTGGTCAATAGACTCACGAGTATCATGTGGAGTGACGTCGTCATCAGGAATAATAACTGGGGTATCAACAGGCTTGGTAATAGGAAGACGAGGTGAGATTTCAGCTTCATCATCAGAGACGATATGTCTTCTAGCTCATGGTCTCGTCACCAGGGAGCCTCTTTCATCCTCTTCTTCTGAGTCTTCTTCTTCAGAAGCTTTTCTTTTTGCAGAAAAAGAACCCAAGACTATTTCTCGAGCTAAAGAGGTACGGGTACCCGAAGAGTCACGAGAGACCGTAACTGCCTCAGCAGTAACCCCTCGAATAGCAAATCCTAATAAAAAGAAGGATAAAAGTTATAACAATAAAGGAAAATANTATTAGAGCTCAAATCATGGTGGGTAATGGGCAAGCAGAATCAACAAACAAGGTTATTATCAAAAATTAAAAGAGGCGATTAGAGGAATCAAAACGTAACTGGCCTAAAGTGTTACTTGGAGTTTTATGGGCATATCGTACAACTGCAAAAACGAGCACAAGAGAAACACCGTTTTCATTGGTTTACGGAGCTGAAGCTTTAATTCTAATGGAGATAGGGGAACCAATCACTCGGTTCACACAAGCGACACAAGAATCTAATGACGAGGAGATGCGGGTCAATTTTGATTTACTTGAAGGAAGGAGAGAAGCTGCATTGATAAGAATGGTAGCACAAAAACAAGTCATAGAATGATATTACAATAGGAAAGCACGCCTCAGATTCTTCAAAGTTGGGGACTTCGTGCTTAAAAAGGTTTTTCAATCTACAAAGGCAGCCAACGCGGGTAAACTAAGTCCAACTTGGGAAGGACCCTATAGAGTTCGTGATATTGCAGGAAAGGGAGCATATGAATTGGAGACAATGGATGGAAAAATACTACCTTCATATTGGAATGCTGTTCATTTGAAGAGATATTACTTCTAAGGAATACCCACGGTCAGGTATCATCATTTTGCGTTTAATTTTTTGAATTGTTAAAATTTTACTAACGATTTTAGATAATAGGCAAAAAGCTAGCCCGTACTAAATGATGAGTCACGACCTGTAAGGCACACGGAATAACCTAAAATTCCTAGCCTAGGGTTACAATTATTCTGATAGAAATTCAAGCGGGTTAAGCAGTCTTCATCTATAATCGCACCTCCGAGTCCTGTATGTTTTTCCTTTTCAGGAAAAGGACCAAATGAGAGAAACAATCAAGTGCTCGAGGCTTCATACTTCAACACTCAAACACTTGGGGGACTACATAATATACACAAGTATGTATAGAGAGTTCAAAGAAGATTGAATAAAAATCAAGCCTGAAAAAGTCAAGTGCAAAGTAAAAGTCACACGAAGTCAAGAGCCAAGGCTAAAGAAAACTTTATTGTAGTTAGGGTAAAAGATATGTACTAAAGTAGGTTATAAAAAAACCTTGCATTTATTGTTTTGAAACGGGTTATACAGAAAAACCTCGTGTTTATTATTTTTTCCTAAAAATCTGTTACAAGAAAAACAGTTACAAGAAAGTTATAGATGTAATCTAAATACATGTAAAGTTTTATTCAAAACTTGTCAAGGTTCATAATAAAAACTTGTCAAAGTTATTTCGAAGAAACATGTCTATTCCTATTTATTTTATCGTATGATAACACCATTATGAAGTTGAGACGTCTTCTTCATTAAGTGTCGAAATATAAAAGGGCCCTCTTTTATAAAACTCATGTTTAAATAATTTAGTCATGAGATTAACAGAAGCATTTTCAAAGAACAAAAATGCAAATCATTCTATAAGTCCTTAAGAATAAAGGCAAGAATAGAATAAACAGAAGTCTAAGATAATAACATAAAAAA
>MU787826.1:102567-117797 GCA_026770625.1 Nicotiana glauca | reverse complement strand
CAAAGATAGAAATTTTTACAAAGTAAAGAAGAGAAAGAAAGAAAATACCTTCAAAGTGGCATGCACTATGTCGTTCATCAAAGTTAGGCTGCTATGACTCTCCAGTTTTGCTTTCTCGATTGGGTCAATTAAGGGCTCGAGCCAAACGTCAGCTTGACTTGACTTTCTTAAGAGGCATGAAAACATTCTCTATCAGCAAGAACTTCAATAGTTACGCTCCTCATAGCAGTACTTCTACTCGAAGAACTCATCTCCATATTGTGAACGATAGGTGGGGGAATTGTCAAGGGAGGAGCGGTGGATGGAGTAAAAACAGTAGAGGGAGGAACAAAAATAGTTGAGGCAGGTAAGGAAAGAATCACGGGCGCGAGAGTTAAAAAGGAAGATAAGGGAAGTTCATCAAAAATAGGCCCTAAATTTCCACTATCAAAACCACTGATAAAAAGTTGGTCAATAGACTCACGAGTATCATGTGGAGTGACGTCGTCATCAGGAATAATAACTGGGGTATCAACAGGCTTGGTAATAGGAAGACGAGGTGAGATTTCAGCTTCATCATCAGAGACGATATGTCTTCTAGCTCATGGTCTCGTCACCAGGGAGCCTCTTTCATCCTCTTCTTCTGAGTCTTCTTCTTCAGAAGCTTTTCTTTTTGCAGAAAAAGAACCCAAGACTATTTCTCGAGCTAAAGAGGTACGGGTACCCGAAGAGTCACGAGAGACCGTAACTGCCTCAGCAGTAACCCCTCGAATAGCAAATCCTAATAAAAAGAAGGATAAAAGTTATAACAATAAAGGAAAATATTTATATACGTGAAAGATAAAATAGAAACTCTTACCATGAGTCTTTACTTTCCAACCGTAATGGTTGGAAAGGTTTTTCTAGGACCTACCCTCCATTGGATCGGTCTTCAACAATTTCTCTACCCAACCATGAAAACATTCTCTACAACACCCACAATTGTTGAGAAAAGAAAAGAAGTGACGTTAGATAAATTAATAAGCTTGAAAGAAAAAGGCACGAGAAAGATATAACACTTACGTGCAAAATTCCACTTCTCAGGGAAGGAAACATTATCTTCACCCACTAAACCAGCAGTGGGTGCAGAAACAAATCGAGCATACCAACCACGGTCTTTGTCATCTTCGGGGCTCACTAAAACCCTCTTGCTCCTGGCCGCTAGGGTAAAAACGCCATTGCGGAAAAGCCTAAGGGAGTAGAGGTGAATTAGGTGGCGGGAAAGTAAACCCAACATCTGCCATGTTGGTAAGGTTCCTCAAACAGGCGACATCCCTCCATACAATTGGACCAATTCGACCCAAACAAACGTTGAAAAAATGACAAAAATCTAGAATAACCGAGTCAATGGCTGGTTTGAACCCTAGAGTGAAAGGGTATGTATAAACAAAGGAGAATCCAATCATGTAGGAAGTAATCCTCTGATTTGTATTAGGAATGATAATGGGAAAATCAGTACTCCAGTGACAGTCTTTACGAACTATAGGAGCTAAAAATTTTGTAATCTGAGTAGGGAAAGCATCGGCACGATCTAAAGTGGCAACTTGGTTCCTAAGAGATTCCCTATCATGGTGAAAAGATAGTTCTGTGGGGAAACTAGAGGCTCACGTAAGGGCTCAGAGGGTTCTTTGTTCCTAGAAGAAGACCTTTGAGAAAGGGAACCTCTAGTTCTAGAAGAGGGACCAGAACTAGGAGAAGGCATGGATGTGCTACCACCGCGAGCAGACCCCAAGCTACGAAGTCTACCACCTCTTCTATGCCTAGTGGGGGCATTTGGGAAGTTATTTAAAATAAGGGTTCTCCTAGGGTTAGGGTTTGGTGAAGTCATGGCGAAGAAGATTGAAGTAAATAAAAAGTGAATAAAGATTTGAAGAATTAAAGGATTCAATACGCTTTATGAGGCAAAAGACAAGGAAAGAAGTTATATTTATACTTATGGGCAACCAGCAAAAGGAAAAAGTACAATGATGGAAGCACCATAATAATGATAACTGACACTTCGTGAATAGGAAGCCGAAAAAAAAGCCTAAAAAAGTGCTGCAAAACTGTAGAACCAATAAGAGGGTGACACGTGTGAAACGCATTAAATGAAAGTGACAATTGAAGCGTTAATTTTGTCAGAGCATTAATTGTGACAAAAGTTCTCTTTTAATGAAATTCACTTCCCAAATATTCAACTGATGAATAAATGGAAAGTGGGGGGACTATCTATATTGGGAAAAATTATATTTATATATAAACGTGATATGTCAATACACGTGGATCGGTCAAATGGTCAAAGAATCACAATTAGCCAAGAGTCATGAGGTACAACAATTACGAGCAAAGAAAGAGGAAGAGGCACGGGCAATCAGAAAAATTACTCGGCGCCCATACCTATTTAAGTCATTCATATTTGAGAATCAGAAGGAATGAATCTGACAATAGAAAAGAGTACAGATACGGCATTTAATGGTCATTAAATGCTGAATACGTTAGAGAATATTTTTTTGAATGCAATAATTGTGTAACGTAGCATTCAATGTCTTTAATTGCTCATAATAGCCTCATTATTATTTGAGCAAAACGTATATTTCCAAAGGTATCTATAAAAAGGAGATATACGATCAGTTGTAAAGACACGAAACACTATTAAAATATACATTGATTTATTTGTTTCTCTTGATTATCATCTTGCTATCCAGAATTACTTCTTTTTATTCATTTTCTTGATTATCATAACCCGAGTTCTTCTAAATTCCAGATTTGACTAAAATTCCATTTTTTGGTTAAACGGGTTCCATACGGATCGGGGCTAATAACACAAAGCTTCAAATCAATAGTATCGATTCGATAGAACGGCTTCTCAATGCAGCATACATGAGCATCAGGGTAGGCAGCACAATTATTCTAGTTCAACATGCAGTATATCGGTGCTAATTCATGAAACTTCAACTTGTGGCCAAGTTTATTCACGAACTCAATCTCTGTTTCTCAAGGTTTACAGATTTGAGACTTCTTGTGCTGGTGCATCCTTCAACGATTCTAAAAAAAATCACATATTTATCGAGTGCTAAAAGAGAAAGAAAACAAGGATCCTTTTTAGTATGTATTTGCGATAATAGTTGCGAAGTGTGCAGGACTATGATAGCCACCATCATGTATTGCCTTAGAGAAACCAATTATACTCGACTACAATCAAAGCTGTGTTTAACCAAAAAAATGAAATTTTAGTCAAAGCTAGAATTTAGAAGAACTCGGGGTACTGATAATCAAGGAAATGAATAAAAGGAACTAATTCTGAGTAGTAATATAATAATCAAGAAAAACGAATAATACCAACGTATATTTCAATAGTCTTTCGTGTGTCTTACAACTGATCATATATCTCCTTTTTATAGGTACCTTTGAGAATGTACGTTATGCCTAAATCATAATGAGGTTATTATGAATAATTAAAGACATTGAATTCTACGTTACACAATTATTAAATTGAATATATATATATTCCTTAATGGATTCAGCATTTAATACTCATTGAATGCTTTATCTACACTCTTTTTTGTAACCAGATTCATTCCTTCTGGTACCCGGATATAAATGATTTTAGGTATGGGCGTCGTGCTATTTATCTGAAGTCCCATGCCTCTTCCTCCTTCTTTGATCGTGTTTGTTTTGCAATTCCTGAATTGTGACTAATTGTGATTCATTGACCATTTGACCAATCCACGTGTCCTGACACGTCACCATATATATATAAATACAATTTTTCCCAATACAAATAGTCCCCCCATTTTTCATTTATTCATCAGTTTGAATGTTTGGGAAATGGAATTCATTAAAAGAGAATTTTTGTCACCATTAATGCTTTGACAGAATCGACGCTTCAATTGTCACTTCCATTTAATGCATTAGACATAAGTCATCCTCTTATTGGTTCTACAGTTTTGCAGTATTTTCTTAGGCTTTCTTTTCGGCTTCCCTATTCACGAAGTGTCAGTTATCATTATTATGGCTCTTCCATCATTGTACTTTTTCCTTTTGCCGGTTAACCATTAGTATAAATAAAACTTCTTTACTTGTCTTTTACCACATAAAGTGTATCAAACACTTTAATTCTTCAAAAACCTCTTATTCTCTTCTGCTCTACTTAAATCTTCTTCATCATGACTTCACCAAACCCTAACCCTAGGAGAACCCCCATTTTAGATAACTTCCCCAATGCTCCTATTAGGCATAGAAGAGGAGGTAGACTATGTAGCTTGGGGTCTGCTCGTGGTAGTTTCACATCCATTCCTTCTTCTAGCTCTGGTCCCTCTTCTAGGACTAGAGGTTCCCTTTCTCAGAGGTCCTCTTCTAGGAATAAAGAATCCTCTGAACCCCTTCGTGAGCCTCTATTTGAAGAAATAGTCCTAACAGAAATTTCTTTTTACCATGATAGAGAATCTCTCAGGACCCAAGTTGCCTCTTTAGATCGTGCTGACGCCTTCCCTACTCGAGATTGTGTTTGGGTCAAATTGGTCCGATTGTTTGGAGGGTTGTCACCTACTTGAGGTACCTCGCTAACATGGCGGATGTTGAATTTACTTTTCCCCACCTAATTTACCTCTATTCCCCTAGGATTTTTTGCAACGGCGTATTTACCCTAGCAGCCAGGAGCAAGAGGGTTTTAGCGAGGCCCGAGGATGATAAAGACCGTGGCTGGTATGCTCGGTTTATTGCTACCCCCACTGCTGGTTTAGTGGGTGAAAATAACATTCCCTTCCCTGAGAAGTGGAACTTTGCACGTAAGTGTTAAATCTTCCTCGTGCCTCTTTCTTTCAAGCTTATCAACTTTTCTAATGTCGCTTCTTTTTCTTTTTTCGGCAACCATGGGTATTGTGGAGACTGTGCCCAACTTCCGTGGTTGGGTAGGAAAATTGTTGAAGACCACTCCAATGGAGGGTAGGTCATGGAAAAACCTTTCCAACCGTTACGGTTGGAAAGTAAAAACTCATGGTAAGAGTTTCTATTTTACCTTGTCTGTATATAAATATTTTCTTTGTTCTAACTTTTATCCTTATTTTTATCAGGATTTGCTATTCGAGGAGTCACTGCAGAGGCAATCATGGCTTCTCGTGACTCTTTGGGTACTCGTACCTCTTCAGCCCAAGATATATTCTTGGGTCCTTCAAAAAGAAAAGCTACTGAGAAAGAAGATTCAGAGGAAGAATATAAGGGCTCCCTGGTGACGAGACCACGAGCCAGTAGACGTATCGTCTCTGATGATGAGGCTGAAGTCTCCCATCATTTGTCTCTTTTCGAGCATGTTGTTACTCTAGTTATCATTCCTGATTATGATGTCTCTCCTCACGACACTCGTGAATCTATCGATCAACTTTTTGTTAGTGGTTTTGGTAGTGGAAACTTAGGACCTGTTCTAGACGAGCTTCCATTATCTTCCTTTTCATCTCCTGTACCTGTGATTGCTTCTTTACCTTCATCAATTGTTTCTTCTGGTCCTTCTTCCATTATTTTTACTCCTTACACCGCTCCTCCTTTGGCAATTCCTCCACCTATCGTTTACCATACAGAGGTGGGCTATTCAAGTAGGAGTACTGCTATGAGGAGCGTAATCATTGAGGTTCCTACTAACAACAACCTCTTGAGAAAGTCCGGTCAAGATGATATTTGGCTCGAGCCTTTGAATGGCCCCATTAAGAAAGCAAAGCTTGAAAGCCATAGCAACCTGACTCTCATGAATGACATAGTGCATGCCACTTTAAAGGTATTTTTCTTTCCTACTTTTCTCCATTTTGTAAAAAAATTCAACTGTGGATTCTTACTTCTCTTTTATTTCACTTAGGCCAATCTTATTGGCACTGAGCTGATAAGCAGAATCTCCCTCTTATAGAAGGTAGCTCGTGATTTGGAGAAGGCTGCTCATGATGCAGAGAAGGCTACCCGTGATTCCCAGTTGGAGGCAAACAACTGGAAGGAACAGTATGACAGCGCTCAAATCGACAAGGAGGATTTACAAGAGAGAAGAAGTACCTTAGAACAGCAAGTACGAGCATTAACTTCGGAGCTGGCAGTTATCAAGGCTTCCTCGAGCCAAGCTGAGAAGGAAAAAGAACGCCTTGAATCCTCCTTTTCAGAATAGCTATCCAAGGCTAGCAAGGAGAATAGGGCATTAAAGGCTCTGTTGGCTCAAAAAGAGGTTTATGCTAGGGAATTTGTGCAAAACCTAACCCAGGCACAAGAGGAACTTCGAGTTTCTATTGATAAGGTACGTGCTTTAGAGAGCTCTCATGCTTCACTTCAAACTTCTTGCAATTCTACATTGGCTGAGAATGAAGAGCTCAAAAGTGAGGTCGCTACTTGGGAAAAGGATTATGAGATCCTTGAAGAAAAATTTGCCGTTGAGGTGAGTTGGGATTTTCTGAATTCCCGTCGTGATACCTTATTTGTAGTTGGGCAAGAAAGTTTTGATCTGGAGGCTGAATTAACTAAGGTCAATGAAACCATAGAATAAGCTCAGCAACCATAGGACTTCCCTTCACCTGTGATTGAAGCTCTCGTGGTTAAGGTTCATGTGGGTATCGCATCTTTTTCAAGCCCAATTGAGCCCACTGTTACAAGCCAAGTTGAAATTACCTCTGTTGAAGCCCTTACTCAAGTCGAGCATGTTGCTGCCGTTGAAGCTCCTGCCCAAGTTGAGCCCGTTGTTGTTGATGCTTCTTCTTCAGTTCCCACATCTTCTTAGAAAATTTATCTTGAATTCCTTGTTTTTGCTGCAGGTACCTCTTTGGAAAATCGTGTTAGAAACCCTTGGCTTCATCTAAGGGTTTGTTTTTAGAACGCAAGTCCCCAAGTCTTTTATGGGGCAATTTTGTATGAACAATTTCACAGTTTTTTGGTTAAGGTCGCACTTAATCTTAAGTATTTAAGAAGCTTTTGATGTTATTATCTTATACTTCTCTTTATTCTATTCTTTCCTTTATTTTTAAGGACTTATAAAATAGCTTGCATTCTTTCTCTTAAAAAATGCTTCTGTTAATCTCATGACTAAATAGTTTTAAACATGAGTTTTATAAAAGAGGGCCCTTTTATATTTTGACACTTAATGAAGAAGGCGTCTCAACTTCATAATAGTGTTAACATACGATAAAAGAAATAGGAACACACATGTTTATTTGGAATAACATTGACAAGTTTTTATTTTGAACCTTGACAAGTTTTGAATAACACCCTACATGTATTTGAATTACATCTATAACTTTCTCGTAACTGTTTTTCCTTGTAACAGATTTTTAAGAAAAAATAATAAACACGAGGTTTTTCTTTACAAGCCGTTTTAGAACAATAAATGCAAGGTTTTTCTTTATAACCTGCTTTAGTACATAGCTTGTACCCTAACTACAGTAAGGTTTTCTTTAACCTTGACTCGTGACTTCGTGTGATCTTTATTACTCTACATTTGACTTTTTCAGGCTTAATTTCTCTTCAATCTTCTCTGCCTTCTTTATATATACTTGTGTATATTATATAGTCTCCCAAGTGTTTGAGTGTTGAAAATATGAAGCCTCGAGCACTTGATAGTTTCTCTCATTTAGTCCTTTTCCTGAAAAGGAAACACATACGGGACTCGGAGGTACGATTATAGATGAAGACTGCTTAACCCGTTTTAAGTTTCTATCAGAATAATTGTAACCCTAGGCCAGGAATTTTATGTTATTTTGTGTGCCTTACAGGTCGTGACTCATCATTTAGTACGGGTTAGATTTTGCCTATCATCTAAAATCGTTAGTAAAATTTTAACAATTCAAAAAATTAAATGCAAAATGGTGATACCTGACCGTGGGTATTCCTTAGAAGTAATATCTCTTTAAATGAACATCATTCCAATGTGAAGGTAGTACTTTTCCGTCCATTGTCTCCAAGTCATATGCTCCCTTGCCTGCATTATCACGAACTCTGTAGGGTCCTTCCCATGTTGGACTCAATTTACCCGTGTTTGTAGATTGAAAAACCTTTTTAAGCACGAAGTCCCCAATTTTGAAGATTCCCAAGCGTGCTTTCCTATTGTAATATCGTTCTATCACTTGTTTTTGTTCTGCCATTCTTATTAACGCAGCTTCTCTCCTACCTTCCAGTAAATCCAAATTGACCTGTATCTCCTCGCCATTAGACTCTTGTGTCGCTTGTGAGAATCTTGTGCTTGGTTCTCCTATCTCAAATGGAATCAATGCCTCAGCTCCATAAACCAAAGAAAAATGTGTTTCTCCTGTTCTCATTTTTGTTGTTGTGCAATATGCACATAAAACTCCGGGTAACACTTCAGGCCAGTTACCCTTTGACTCCTTTAATCATTTCTTTAAATTGTTGATTATAACCTTGTTTGTTGATTCTGCTTGCACATTACCCACCGGATGATATGGTGTAGACGTAATCCTTTTAATTTGCCAACTCTAAAAGAACTACATGATTTGAGCTCCAATAAATTGAGGGTCGTTATCACATACGATTTCCTTTGGTACACCGAATTGGCATATGATATTTCACCAAATAAAATCTTTGACTTCCTTTTCTTGCACCTATTTAAATGCTCCTGCCTCCACCCATTTACTGAAATAATCAATAAGTACGAGCAGAAACTTTACATGTCCTTTCGCTTGAGGTAATGGTCCTACTATATCCATTCCCCATTTTATAAATGGCCACGGTGCAATGACTGGATATAATAATTCTGCAGGTCTGTGCATATTGTTACCGTACCTCTGGCATTTATCACATTTAGCCACGAAATTTTCTGCTTCTTCTTCCATTTTAGGCCAATAATATCCTGCCCTAATCAAGGTTCTTACTAGTGACCTTCCTCCTGCGTGATTTCGACAATGCCCCTCACGTATTTCTCTTATTACATACTCTGTTTGTGAAGGTCCTAGGCATCTTGCTAAGGGACCCCTGAACATTTTCCGATATAAGTTACCTTGCTTCAAACAGTACTGAGCAGCCTTTTTTCGCAGCGCATAGGCTTTTTTCTTATCATCAGGGACGGTATCATACTGCAAAAAAGTAACAATTTCGTTCCTCCAATACCAGGTTAAATTATTAAAGTTTACCTCATTCTAATCATGATCGAGAAATGAGTGAAATAAATGTATAGCTGAGGCGTTTGCATCATTTGTCACATCAGTCGCTGATGCAAGATTACCTAGGGCGTCTGCTTCAACATTTTCATCCCTTAGTAATTGTATGACTTTCCAGGTATGAAATTGCTTGATCAATTCATGTACCTTTTCTAAGTACTGTTGCATTCTTGCTTCCCTGGCTGTATAAGTCCCCAGCATTTGATTGACCACAAGTTGAGAATCGCACTTGATTACGATCTGATTTATGCCAAGTTCCCGTGCCAATTCTAGACCTGCAATCACAGCTTCGTACTCCGCTTCATTGTTAGTTATGGAGTGACATTTAATAGCTTGTCTAATAGTTTCACCCGTAAGTGGTACCAAGACAATTCCTAAACCTGCACCTTTTACGTTAGATGAGCCATCAGTGAATAAAGTCCAAGTTCCTGGGTTAGCACCATTTAAAACTTGCAGTTCTTTTTCTACTTCTAATTGCATCCCCTAGCTAAAATCAGCCACGAAATTGGCTAATACTTGTGATTTTATTGCTGTTCTAGGTTGGTATGTGATTTCATATTCACTTAACTCTATGGCCCATTTGGCCAACCTGCCTGATAATTCATGCTTATGCAATATATTACGTAAAGGATATGCAGTCACTACAACAATAGGATGACACTGAAAGTAAGGTCTTAACTTCCTAGATGCCATGATTAAAGCAAGTGCAAGCTTTTCTAACTGAGGATACCGTGTTTCTACATCTAACAAAGACTTACTAACATAATAGATAGGGGATTGTTTACCTTGTTCTTCTCGAACCAAAACAGCGCTT
Organism: Nicotiana glauca; assembly: GCA_026770625.1. Classification (NCBI taxonomy): domain Eukaryota; kingdom Viridiplantae; phylum Streptophyta; class Magnoliopsida; order Solanales; family Solanaceae; genus Nicotiana; species Nicotiana glauca. The sequence continues at coordinate 107,855 of MU787826.1, read as the reverse complement.
ATCGCAACTTTTGAAACAGCAAGGTAAATGAGAAGTCTCTCCCCAGCCTTTGGTTTGGCTAGCAAAGGTGGGTTTGATAAGTATGTTTTCAAATACTTGAGTGCTTGTTGACACTCTTCATTCCATTCAAAATGATCCTGCTTCTTAAGGGCTGAGAAGAATTTAAAACATTTCTCTGATGATTTAGAAATGAATCTTCCCAAGGCTGCGATTCTCCCTGTTAGTCGTTGAACTTCTTTCTTGTTTGAAAGTATATCAGGGATTTCTTCAATGGCTTTAATATGTGGAGGATTCACTTCAATACCACGGTTAGAAACAAGAAAACCTAAGAACTTGCATGATGCAACACCAAATGCACATTTTTCAAGGTTTAACTTCATATTATACTTTCGTAAACTTTTAAACGTTTCTGACAGATGTGATATATGGTCTTCTGAATGCTGAGTTTTAACAAGCATATCATCTATGTATACCTCTATAGTCTTACCTAAATGCTCTTGAAACATTTGGGTAACTAACCTCTGATACGTTGCACCTGCATTCTTTAGACCAAAGGGCATTACTTTATAACAGTAAGTCCCCCTGTCTGTTATGAAGGAAGTTTTTTCTTCATCTCCTAGATCCATTTTAATCTGATTATACCCTGAATATGCATCTAAAAAACTTAATAGTTCATGACCTGCAGTTGCATCAATCAATTGATCTATGTGCGGTAGTGGAAAAGAATCTTTAGGGCAAGCTTTTATTAAGATTTATGTACTCTACGCAAACTCACCACTTACCGTTCTTCTTAGGAACTGCAACAGTGTTAGCTAACCAGTTAGGATATTTTACCTCACGAATTGAACCAATTTTTAGCAATATTTGGACTTCTTCTTGAATCACCTGATTTTTGAAATTTCCTTGCTTTCTTTTCTTTTGCTTGATTGGGGGTATGATGGATATTCATTTACTTTATGAGTCATCACCTCCGGTGGTATCCCTGTCATGTCAGAATGGGACCAAGCAAAATAATCTACATTAGCTTTTAAAAATTCAATCAACTTACACTTCACCTCCGGGCTAAGATTGGCTCCTATATACATTTTTCTCTCAGGACAGTGTATAAATAAAACCACAGCCTCTAGCTCTTCAATCGTTGTTTTGATGCTTTCGTTTTTCTCTGGTTCTTAAAAGGTATCAGGTCTTGAATCCACATCTGTTTACCCTTGTTCAGATGAGGTTGACGCCACGTTATCCCCAACTGAATTCTATAATTGCTATTCTTCTTCACCATTAACATTTGAATCTGCCACGGAATTGATGCTCCTGGATGTTTGTTGATCACCTCTGATTTGACATATTCCCCATGGTGATGGAAATTTAATGACTTGATGTAAGGTTGATGGAACAGTATCCATGTCATGGATCCATATCCTCCCAAGAATCACGTTGTAAGCCATTTCCATATCTACGACCTGAAATTTGGTATCTTTGACAATGCCTTCTGTGAATGTAGTAAGTATTGCTTCTCCTTTCGTTACAACACTAGAGTTGTCAAATCCTTACAAAGTATGTGCTTTTGGAACCAATTTATCTTCAGCTTGCATCTCGAGTAATACTCGTATCAAAATAATATTTACAAAACTGCCTGGATCAATCAAAACTCGTTTCACGTTAGTGTCATGTACAAGTAAAGATATTACCAGTGCGTCGTTATGTGGAGTTAAGAGACCCTCGGCATCTGCATCATCAAATGTAATATTCTCTTCTTCCAATACATGTCGCAGCCGCTTCCCGTGAGTAATTGTTACCTTGGAAGTCTCATTAGCAGCAGTATATGAGACGCCATTGTATCTTCACCACCACTTATAACATTGACAGTTCTTTTGGGCGAAGGTGGTTTTGGAGGCTCCTGCATGTTCTTCATGTATGCTTGTTTACCTTTTTTACTGAATAACTCAGTGAGATACCCCTGTTTTAACAAATGATCAACTTCACCCTGCAGAAATCTGCAATCTGCTATTTTATGCCCGTGATCGTTGTGAAATTCGCACCAATGATTAGGGTTTCGTCTATTTGGATTTGATCGCATCTCCTTCGGCCACCGTACCTTATCTCCCATGCTTCTTAAAACAACCACGAGTTCAGAAGTTCTTACATTGAAATTATAACCACCAAACCTTGCTTTCAGACTTTTGTCGTCATCTCGTGACTCACGTGGGCTTCGGTCATTCCCAAATCTTGAAGATGAACCTGAATCTTTATTTCTTGAACTGTGATCGTACCTCTAATTGTCCTGTTTAGACCATGATTCTCTTCCCGCAGGTCCCATGTAAAGATCGTACCTATTTTTACCGGATCTTTTTTCGGTCTCCGCTTGTCTCAAACTTACCTTTTCTTCTTTTTGGAATCATGGAAGATTGTCTTCCTCAATCCTCAGCTTCGTATTATACCTGTTATAAACATCATTCCACATCATAGCTGGGAATTTTCGAAGGCTTTCCTTGAGTTTTCTCGTAGCTTCCGAGCTTTTTTTTATTCAAATTACTTGTGAAAGCTATGGCTGCCCAGTTGTCAGTTACACGCGGCAATGTCATTATTTCACGTTGAAATCTGTCCACGAATTCTCTAAGCAGTTCTGAATACCCTTGTTTGATTTTGAAAATATCTTCCATTCTCTTCTATGCTTTTTTAGCTCCCGAGTGTGCTTTGATGAAAGAATCTGCAAGCTCAGCAAAAGAGTTTATAGAATTTTTGGGTAAGAGAGAATACCATATTAGCTCTCCTTTGGTGAGTGTTTGACCAAATTTTTTAACTAATACTGATTCAATCTCCTACTTAGTCAAATTATTGCCTTTTACGCCCGTTGTTAATGCAGTCATGTGGTCTTGTAGGTCTGTTATTCCATCATATTTTGAAATATCGGGCATTTTGAACTTTTTTGGAATTGGAATTGGAGCAACACTTGGCTTCCAGGGTTGTTGTGAATATCGATCCATATCTACCCGCTTGATTATGGGTGGAACCCCATGTATATGCTCTATGCACTCACTTTGCTCCTTGAGCTGTTTCTGCAAGATTAGCACTAAATTTTGCAAATCGAAATTAAATACACTACCTAGTTCTCTCTCCTGTGATTCGCTGGGAGTTCTACCACCGCCTGAATTAAGAAGCCCAGAATGAGGGTTTTCCAAAGTGTTGTTATTTGGAGTAGGTGCGGGTGCTGCAACAGGTAAATGGTTAACAAGTGCCTCGACAACTTTACTGACTTGAGCTACAATTAACTTTTGCAAAGCATCATCTACCGCTTCAGTATTTTTGAATTGAGCATGCTCGTTTACTTAATACCCTTCAGGAGTACCCTCACGAGATTGTCGTGGTGAGTCTCGTGGAGTTGAAACTTGAATATTAATATTCTGTGGATCTCCCTGATTTTGTTGGTTTATTTGGTTTCCTTGAGTGTTATCATTGTTGTTTGCCATAGTTGATGCAACAAGGAAAGTGAAACGAAGAGAAAATAGATTATCAAATTCCCGGTGACGGAACAAATTCGTTTAACCAAAAAATAAAATTTTAGTCAAAGCTAGAATTTAGAAGAACTCGGGTTACTGATAATCAAGGAAATGAATAAAAGGAAATAATTCTGAGTAGCAATATAATAATCAAGAAAAAGGAATGATACCAATGTATATTTCAATAGTCTTTCGTGTGTCTTACAACTGATCATATATCTCCTTTTTATAGGTACCTTTGAGAATGTACGTTATGCCCAAATCATAATGAGGTTATTGTGAATATTTAAATACATTGAATGCTACATTACACAATAATTACATTGAATATATATATTCCTTAATGGACTCAGCATTTAATACTCATTATATGCTGTATTTGCACTTTTTTTTATAACCAGATTCATTCCTTCTGATGTCCGGATATAAATGATTTAAATAGGTACGGGCGTCGTGCTACTTATCTGATGTCCCGTGCCTCTTCCTTCTTCTTTACTCGTGTCTGTTTTGCAATTCCTAAATCATGATTAATTGTGGTTCATTGACCATTTGACCAATCCACGTGTCCTGACACGTCACCATATATACATAAATACAATTTTCCCTAATACAAGCTGCAGTTAAGCAAAAGAGAGAAAAAAAAGAAGAAAATCCAAACCAAAAGCAATTGATAATTACATGCCAAGAAACATGTAATTTGAAAGGCAAATAAGGGAAAGCTTGACGATACACCTCGTTTTTGTGTATCCTAGCGCTCCTCAAATATCAGGCACTTAAATTTTACTAGGAGGAAGATATGAAAACCATCTCTTGGTTGCTTCCTTTGAGTCGTGAATGACCTCTTCAGCAAAGGGCGTTTATATAGAATTTTTGAGGTAGATATTTGTTCTTTTAGGATTCCAAGAAAATGATAAGATGCATTGTAATTCCTTTACCATATGGTCTTTGGTAATTTTGTTGAGATAGGTCAGAGGTGGAATTTTAGAAGAACTAAAATGTCTTGAGGAATTTCAACTCAAATTCACATGGAGCAAGCTATTTCTTTCAAATTGAGATTACTTGTACTCAAAAGGGAGGGGACGTCAGCAAGCCTAAAGGCCTAAATCAATTCAGTTAACCAAGATTTAGGGGCTTAATTACGCTTAACTTCCATATCTTTATTTTGGCCCCTTCAAGTCTCAAGAACAAGCAGAAAGTGGATGTTTTTATTTTTATTTTTATTTCAAGCCTAGTCTTAAAAGTTTAACAAATCTAAACTTGACGAGCCTTGAAATAGGGGGCATTTGTAGACATTTGAATTTTATGTAATTAAAGTCTATGTTAAATTTGGACAAACTCCTAAATTTAAGAAATATCAAGCTCAAACCAAGATTAAATTATTTAAGTCCAAAATATGGATTTATATTAAAGTCCAAATTCGTTGGGCTAATCCATTGAGTTGGTCTTCAAGAGATGAGCCTACCTTGCTAGCCCAATGTCATGGCCCGACCTCAGGAGGCGCGACCGGCGCTCAATCAAGTGAACCCGACTGATCAAGTCTTATCGAACGCTTCCTACCCAACTCATTATGAATGCGGAACTCATACCTTTGGTTAATTTGAACGATAATACACGGGGTATATCACATTACTAGTTCATTTCATATCGTGATATTTTACCATTCATAAGTTAGCTTCATGGGTTCTATTAGAGTCGCGGCTTAAGGAGATCACAAGTTAGAATTACAACATATACACAGAGGGGACTCCCCAAAACCCGTACACAACCCACACTAGTGTCTTTGGAGCCTCTAAA
>MU787826.1:53733-101311 GCA_026770625.1 Nicotiana glauca | reverse complement strand
GTAAGCACCAACGGAGCTCGATTTCTAATAAAAGGGGGTTTTAGCCATACATACCTTAATAAAGCTTTCCTTACTCTTTACAATTTCCGGAACTCTTAGCACGTCAATCTATTGGGTAAGAATTACAAATTAAGTCGAGAATTAGAGATGAGATTGAGATTCTAGCTTGGTTCAAGCATATTGTCAAACACTAGAGGTGCAATGTGGTCTTAGGCCCTTTTTTAGAGCAATTTATATCATTTTATACCCCAATTGCTTCTTTTTAAGTTTACTATTTCTCAATATCCTATGTTTTGATATGCATGCAAGGAAATCAACTCTTACCCCCATGAATTCCCCTACCACAGCACCCTTATAGCTGAGTGTAGAAGTAAGAATTGAGGTGAAGAAGTCTTACCTTTTTGGGAAGAAGATTTAGGTGCCTTCAACTGATTTTCTTCAAGGGTTTAGTAATAGCTTGTGAAGAAATTTGATGAGGAGACTTTCCCTCTCTAAAAGCCCTCTCTCTCACTCTAAAATTACCCAGAAGAATGGTCAAAATGAGCTATAACACCGGTTATATCGATAAAGAAGTCGGGTTAAAAATTAGAAAATTGGAACCCCGAGTCAACTATGTGGTCGCATCTGCGACCTCAGAATTAACATGCGGTCCGCATAATGGACCGTAGAATGCTCCCCAAAAACTAAACATTCTGACTCGGTCTGTGGTAATAATGCGGTCCGCATTCATGTTCTGCGGTCGCAGAGTGCACCGCAGAACTGCCCTTCGCAAGTTCAAGGGAAAATATGCAATGACTTATGCGGTCCGTATTTTAATTATGCGATCGCATTTCGACCGCATTTCTGACTTCAATTTCATCCAACATTCTGCCTCACTCTGCGGCAGATATGTGGTCCGCATTTTAATTATGCGATCGCATTTCGATCGCATTTCTGACTTCAATTTCATCCAACATTCTGCCTCACTCTGCGGCAGATATGCGGTCCGCATTTCAATTATGCGACCGCATTCTGGACCGCATTCCGGACCGTATTCTTGCATTTTTCTGGAAACTTATTCTTGACTTTTTAATACATCATTCAATTCAAAAAGGTCCGCGCCTTTCTAACACATGATCCTAACTTGGCACCACGGGATCCGGATTTTTTTTTAGTCGGGATTTCACGAGGCCTTACACCCAAGGTCCATGCCACGTGTCAAATGACGTGGCACACCAAGTCAAATCAAGGACTACATAAGTGATGTAGCATGTCAATTCAAATGCAAGGACCAATCAAATATCCCCAAGTATTCAAATGACATGGTTCAACCAATCACATGCAAGCTTATCACATAGCTTTAGTGATAGGTTTGATGACTCAAGTTGGCCAATTAAATTGGAGGAAAAAGATAAGTGTTTATCAAAAATTTCCCTCATCTACAACTATAAACATGGGTCTCTATAAGGCCGAAACAAGAAGGAAAAGATATAGAGAAGCTCTCATGTCTAGTGGTGATTCGCAAGTCCTCCGCAAAGCAAGAAGTCGTTGTCTCCATTGCATGAGCCGCAAGTTTCCATCCTCTATGTTTGTGATCAAAATCTAGCGCATTCGTGGTCAAATCACAACAACGAGTGGTCCATCAATTCAATTACAAGCCAAGCACTCGAGTTGATGGTCGTGAGGAGAAGAATCAGAGGATCACATCTTTTAACTTAAGATTGTAACCCGACAAAAATTATTGAAATATAAATATTTTTATTTGTCACTATATTTTTTGTCTTGATTATTATTTCATAAACAAAATTTTAGTTGTTATAATATTAAATTTGACATTTAAGATACATATTATTTCTTGAAAATATATTAATTACTAATCATATATTTGTAACTAATATAGTAAAAATAATTGACATATATTTTTAAACTAATAATATTATTGTAATTAATTATAAAATCTAAAAGTACATATTTTGTAAGAACATCATGAAGTGCTTGATAAAAATATTCATATCTATAAATATAATGCAATAACATTACTCAAATATTTTACTACAGGATACTCCATCAATTCTAACTGAAAATTGAATGGCATGCAATCTAAATTAATAAGTTGATATTATTAAAATAAATAAAATAGACCAAATAATATAACATAAATTTGAAATCCAAAAAAAATTAATATAATACTCTTATGTAAAATTAAAATAGGCTTCAATATAATTTAAGTGAATATAATACAAAAGTAAAGAAAAATATAAGTCTATAACCTCATTCAATATTAAGATTCTCTCTAAACACATCACTCATTATATGCCAAATTTATCAATGATTCATCTTTTGTAATATTAGGAGGTGTAGTTTCAAAACTAGAACAATAGCACAATTATGCTAAATGAAGAAAATAAAGAAAAGTAAAAAAATATGAACAACTACATGGAATCACAAAAAAAAGGTTGAAAATGAGGATATTATTTAAAAATTAAAAAATTAATCTATCATTTTACATAGTTAGTTTGCATATAACTTCATCCAATAACAAAGTTCAACTTTAATGACATCACTTATTATAAGTCAAGTTTGTGGATGAATTATTCTTTCTAAGATTACGAAGTATAATTTCGTAGAAAAATTATAAATAATAACATAGCTAAGTGTAATAAAAAAAATTAAGAAAAAAAATTAAAAAAGGAAAAAACAATGAGAAATTATGTAGTAACATTTGAAGTAGAAGTTGAAATTTCAATAAGAAATAAAGAAATAATATAAAAAGACTAGTATTTAAAAAAAATAAAAAGTTAAAATAAAATTAAATTAAATATAAAAGAATAAAAACAACAATTGTAACGACAGTCGTTTTGTGTATTTGGTCATGTTTCCCCATTTGAAGGTTCCCTTATGTGTATTTGTGATTTTATGGCTTGCGGGGATGGTTGGTTTCGTTTCGGGGAAGTTTTGGAATGATTTGGATCCTTTGGTTCTTGGTTTAAAAGCTTATGTTGGAAATATTAATCGAGGTTTGACTTTTTTTAAAACGACCCCGGAAAGTATTTTGATCGTTCTAGTAGGCTCGTATAGTAATTTTGGACTTAGGTGTATGCCCGAAATTATATTCGGATGTCCCTAGGATGATTTGGCTTGTTTTGCCGAAAGTTGGCGAAGGTTTAGTAATTTTCTAAGTTTGACCGTAGGTTGACTTTGTGACGATCGGGTTCGAATTTTGGTTTTAAGACTTGGAATATATTTGTTTTATTATTTGATACTTGTCTGCAAAATTTGGTGTCATTCCGAGTTAGTTTGATAGGAATCGAACGCTTGGTTATGTTTCTAGCGATTCTTGAATTCATTATGAAATTTCATATGTTTTGATATCCGACTCGTAGTTCCTGATATTATTTTGGTATTTTGATCACGCGAGCGACTTCGTATGATACTTTTGAACTTGTGTGGATGTTTCCTGTGGAGCCCTTGGGTGAGTTTCGGGCGTGTTTCAGGTTAGATTAAACTTGTTCCAGGTTGCTGGTGTGTTGGTGCTGCAGTTGTCGCAATTGCGAAGAAGTCCGGGGAGGTTCAAATTTCGCAAATGTGACGCCCTTGTCGCATTTGCGAAGTCAGCATTAGTCTTGGTCCGGTCGCATTTGTGAAGAAGCCGTCAACGCAATTGCGGAGCCCTGTATCGCAAATGCATTATCTGTGGGGGCTGATATGGTTCTCTTTTGCAATTCCTTCCTCGCAATTGCTAGGGGTCGCAATTGCGAACCCCTAGTCTCATTTGCGACTTCTGTAGGTGAACAAAATGGTAGGATTTCGGGACTTAATTTTATTTTATTATATTTTTAGAACCCTAGACTTGGTAGGAGGCAATTTTGAGGAGGAATTTTCACATATAACTATTGGTAAGTGATTTTAATCTTAATTAAATTATTGCATGATTATTTATGAGATTTAACATCTAATTCATGAGAATCTAAGAGAAATTTTTATGTTTTGAAAAATAAAAATTAGAAATTTGACAGTCGAATTGAACTCGAATTTAAAAACAAAATACATATATGGACTCGTGGGGTTATGAGTAATCGAGGTCTACCGTTGAACTCAAATTTTTACCAGACGGGCCCACGGTTGACTTTTCTTGACTTTTGGAAAATTGTGTAAAGATCTTAACTTTAATCATCGGAATTGATTTCTCTTGCACTGTTTGATGATATTAAGTCTTTTTTGTTAGATTTGAATTGTGCAGAGGCGAATTTTAAAGAAAAAGCTATTTTTTAGTGTTGATTTGGCCTAATTGAGGTAAGTATCTTGCCTAACTTTGTGTAAGGAAACTACCCAGTAGGATTGTGTTTAATTGCACTATTTAAATTATGTGATAGACGTGTATATGAGGTAAACGAGTGTGTACACGGGTTTATATGTGGAAATTGACTGGATTAGACTCTTAAATTACTTATATGCATTCAATTGAAGTCGTTATTATATGTAATATCTTTCATTGTTGAGTTTATTCTTATGCATTTGATTGAAGTGTTTATTTCACGTTATATCTTTCATGTTGAGTCTATTTTTATGCATTTAATTGAAGTTGTTATTACATGGATTATCTTTCATTGTTGAGTTTATTCTTCCATTTTATTCTGTTATTGTTGAGACTCTTGTATACATTGTTGTTGAACTGTGGGTTATGTATCGTTGTGATATTGGTATTATTATTTTGGCAAATGTTGTGGCACATGGGCATGTGTGGTGCGAGATGATTATTGTATGGGGATGAGATGCGCATGCTGTGGTATAAGGGTGGTGTTATTGATGCGTATGTGTAGGGGGATTTATGCCCGTGTTGTTAGTAAGATAAATTACTTCATTTGAAGTACACGCGGAGAGATAAGGGGGCTAACGCACGTAAAGTTATTTCGGAAAAATATTTATAAAATAAATGTAAGACTCAAACGGCGTTATAAGATACGTGATTTGTGACTTATGATTTGTAATTATGAGATGTGGTAACTCGAAGAAATTCTTGTTGTAAACCTTGTGTTAGAACAACTTGATTATTTGGACACTTACTGATTTCCTCGATTTATTTCACTTGTGTTTTAATTGAGTTCCGATTATTTTGCTACTTTATCATATGTTTACTCCTTGTTTCCATTTATTACTTTTACTTTTCATTGTTAGTTTTATATTAATATTTTTTTCACTGTTAGCTTTGTACTAATATTCTTTCCATTGTTAGCCTTATACTGATACTTTTTTCATTGTTAGATTTATATTGATATTCTTTCCACTATTAGTGTCACAACCCCAATTTCCCTCTGTAGGATGCCGTGATGGTACCTAGTCTCTAAGACTAGGTAAGCCTAACAAGTATGCAGAATAACTAAAATATTAAGCTAAACTCACAACATCAACAGGTGTAACAAATAAAATCTGCAACTCAGAGTATAAACAACTCACAAAACCCGGTAGATATAAGTCACAAGCTCTAAAGGGAAATACTAAATATCTCTGTATATTAGAGTCAAATGAGGATAAGAAAAACAACATAATAAAGATAGAGGGGGACTCCTGTCACGACCCCCGTTCACCCTCCATGAACATGTCGTGATGGCACCTAGTTCCTACAACTAGGTAAGCCTAACAGTGCGGAAATAACAATTTAACTTGCGGAATAAGTAAGTCAGACTGAACATATAAAATAACAACTGTATACAGGGCCGCCCGGCCTATACAACTATAACCATAAGCGGAAGTCTACAACTCAATCCCAAAATCCGAAAACTCACGGGAAACACAGGCTAAAAGAAATACTGTAAATGCTCTAATCTCCAGAATGTCTACATCAAAAGTATGATAGAATCCAAACACTACATATAGAATAAGGAAGGAGACTCTTCGGTCTGCGGACGCTGCAGATGTACCTTGAAGTCTCCGCTAGATCTCTCCGCCTCGATAATAGTACGCTTGGGTGAAGGAACCTGGATCTGCACATGAAAAACGTGCGCAGAAGGGCATGAGTACACCACATCGGTACTCAGTAAGTGCCAAGCCTAACCTGGGTTGCTTTTTTTACTGCATAAATAAGGGCATAACGAAGCCAGGGGATTCCCGTCTAACTAGTGTCTGAGAGTAAGCAAGCTACCTTCATTCAACATATTTGTGCTTGAGTCAATAACATGCTCTGTAGTGAAGAGGAAGGTCAGGGCCCTACTGAGATAAAACATAATAAATAATAAGATAACAGAAACAGTTTAAATAAAGTCTACAGCGAGAATCTAAACCAGATAAATAAGGAAGAATAGTAATAGAAAGCGAAGGTAACAATACAAGGAATACTTCTCTCAACAAGGAATGATAGCCGGGGATCTCTTGGTATCTCGAAGATTTCTTGGTACCCTCATCATATGCACTAGGGATCTCTTGGTATCCTCATCATATACACTGGGGATCTCTTGCTATCCCGAGGATCTCTTGGTATCCTCATCATATACACTGGAGATCTCTTGGTATCCCGATATATAGAAATACATGTGCCGGGGATCTCTTAGTATCCCGCACCCTCAATCCCGAATATATCAAGTATAAGGAGATCTCCCGGGAAGCCGTCCCGTAGTCCCAAATTAAACACACAACAACAACTCATAATCTCAAAATAAATGCAAAAATCAGTAAAAGTAGTAGTAATTTCTACCCTAACATGCTACACAGAGTACAAATAAGACAGTTAAACAATTAAGCAAGTAAGTCAGCTAAACATGCTTCTCTAAGCTAGCACAGGTTTAAACTTATAGTCTAAAATGAACAAGTAAACAGGAAATCTCAATTTAAATACTTCAAGCAGAAACGGGTTTACAAAAATTAGCTCAAGTACGTGCTCTTCACCTCACGTACGAGGCATTCAAATATTCAAAGATCATGTCCTAAGGGGAAAGGTCCCCCACACAAGGTTAGACAAGCCACTTACCTCGAACCGGCTCAATAATCAACTAGGAACCATGCCTTTGCCACGATTATCCGACTCCAAATGGCCCAAATCTATTCAATTCAATTACATATCGTAAATAGTATTGCAAACAACTGATTCCACTATTAAATTTAAATCTAGGCGCGAAAATAGGTAAAATGACCAAAACGCCCCTCAGGCCAACGCCTCGGAATCAAATGATTTTTACATTTTTAGAACTCTCGTACTCTCACGAGTCTAACCATATAAAAATCTCCCAAATCGGAGGTCAAGTGCTCACTCAAAACCCAATAGTTTTGTCTAAGAAGTTTTCCCCCATTTTGATTCCAAATTCGAAATTAGATGATGTATTAAGCTATATATTGATGGAATACAACTAAAAGGGATTAAGGAAACGTTACCTAATGATCTTCTCTTCAAAACCCACTCAAAATCGCCCTCTCCCGAGCTCTCAATTGATTTTTCCAACTTTTGAAACTCAACCCTCAAAATTCCCTTTTCTGAACAGGTGTTTCCGCTTCTGCGGATTCTGCGATTTTCACTTAAAGGACCAGACATCGCTTCTGCGGTACACACTCCGCTTCTGCGGTCCTGCTTATGCAGAATAGGGACCACTTCTGCGGTTCCTGAGAAGATGCCTAAACTTGATTCTGTGATGAGGAAGCCGCTTCAACGGTTCCCAAGCCGCAGAAGCGAAAATACCAGAAGAGAAAATACCAGCAGCTGCAACACTTAAAAATTTTCTCCATTAACCACCCGAAATCATCCCGAGGCCCTCGGGACCTTAACCAAAAGCACCAATACCACCTAATACCTTATTTGAACTTGTACCAATCCTTAAAATACCTAAAACAACACCGGAAACCTGATTTAATTAATGATTCAAGCCTAAGAACTTCAAATTTCTTCCAAATACGCTTTCGGTCAAAAACCTAACCAAAAAACGTCCGAATGACCTGAAATTTTGCACACATATCCCAAATTACATGATGGAGCTACTGCAACTTCCAGAATTCCATTCCGACCCTCGGATAAAAAATTCACTATCGTACCAGAAACTTCGAAAAAATACAACTTCGGCATTTCAAGCCTAAATGAGCTACGGACTTCCAAAATACATTCTGAACACGCTTCCAACCCCGAAATCACCTAACGGAGCTAACGGAACCATCAGATTTCCATTCCGAGGCCGTCTTCACACTGTTTCAATTATGGACCATTTTTTTAGCTCTTAAGTTCTCATTTAGGGACTAAGTGTCCCAAAACACTCCGAATTCTAATACCGAACGTCCTGGTAAACCAAAATAGCAGAAATGAACTTAGGGGAAGCAGTTAATGGGGGATCGGGACGTAAATTCTAAAAACGACCGGCCGGGTCGTTACATCCTCCTATACTTAAACATTCGTTCATCCTCTAACGAGCATAGAGAACATACCTGAAGTAGTGAAAAGATGAGGGTATCGGCTGCGCATATCCTGTTCGGTCTCCCAAGTCGCCTCCTCGGCTGGCTGGCCTCGCCACTGAACCTTTACTGAAGCAATGTTCTTCGACCTCATCTTTCTGATCTGCATGTCCAATATAGCCACTGGCTCCTCAACATAAGATAGATCCTTGTCCAGCTGGACTGAACTGAAATCCAACACGTGCGATGGGTCCCCGTGATACCTCCGGAGCATCAAAACATGAAATACCGGATGAACTCCGGCCAAGCTGGGAGGTAAGGCAAGCTCATAAGCAACCTCCCCGACTCGCCCCAAGATCTCAAAAGGGCCAATAAACCTCGGACTCAGCTTCCCTTTCTTCCCAAACCTCATGACGCCTTTCATAGGCGAGACCCGAAGCACAACCCGCTCACCAACCATATATGAAACATCACGAACCTTCCTGTCCGCGTAATTCTTCTGTCTGGACTGGGCTATACAGAGTCTATCTTGAATGATCTTGACCTTGTCCAAGGCCTCCTGAACCAAATCCGTACCTAGCAGTCGAGCCTCTCCCGGCTCAAACCATCCAACCGGAGATCTATACCTCCTTCCATATAAAGCCTCATACGGTGCCATCCGAATGCTGGACTGATAACTGTTGTTGTAAGCAAACTCTGCCAATGGCAAGAAATGATCCCAAGACCCCCCAAACTCAATCACACACGTACGGAGCATATCCTTCAGAATCTGAATAGTGCACTCGGACTGTCCGTCCATCTGGGGGTGAAATGCGGTGCTCAACTCCACCCGAGTACCTAACTCCTGTTGCACAGCTCTCCAGAACTGCGATGTAAACTGAGTAGCCCTGTCCAAAATAATAGAGACTGGAATACCATGTAGACGGACGATCTTTCGGATGTAAATCTCTGCTAACCGCTCCGATGAATAGGTGGTACACACTGGAATGAAATGAGCGGACTTGGTCAATCGATCCACAATGACCGTAATGGCATCAAACTTCTTTAAGGTCTGTGGGAGTCCAGATACAAAATTCATGGTGATGCGCTCCCATTTCCAGTCCGGAATCTCTATCTGCTGAAGCAACCCACCCGGGCGCTGGTGCTCATACTTCACCTGCTGGCAGTTGAGGCATCTAGACACATAACCCACTATATATTTCTTCATCAGCCTCCACCAGTAGTGCTATCTCAAGTCCTGATACATCTGCGTGGCTACCCGGATGAATGGAATACCGCGAACTATGGGCCTCTACTAAAATCAACTCTCGAAGACCATCAACATTAGGCACACAAATCCGGCCATGCATCCTCAATACCCCGTCATCTCCAATGGTCACATCTCGAGCATCTCCACGCCGAACCTTGTCATGAAGGACAAGTAAATGAGGGTCATCATACTGCCGTTCTCGGATACGATCAAATAGGGAAGACCGGGAGACCACACAGTCTAGAACCCGACTGGGCTCCGAAAGATCCAATCTCACAAACTGACTGGCTAAGGCCTGAACATCCATCGCCATAGGCCTCTCTAAAGCTAGTAAATATGCCAAACTACCCAAACTCCCTGCCCGGCGACTCAAGGCATCCGCCACCACATTGGCCTTGCCGGGATGATACAAAATAGTGATATCATAATCCTTTAACAACTCTAACCATCTCCTCTGATGCATATTCAGGTCCTTCTACTTGAGTAAGTGCTGCAAACTCCGATGGTCAGTATAGATCTTACAAGGCACTCCGTACAGATAGTGACGACAGATCTTCAAGGCATGAACAATGGCAGCTAACTCAAGGTCGTGGACAGGGTAGTTCTTCTCATGTATCTTCAGTTGTCTGGACACGTAGGCAATCCCTACCGTCCTGCATCAACACTGCTCCAAGGCCAACTCTCAAGGCATCACAATAGATAGTATAAAACCCCGAACCAGTAGGCAACATCAAGATAGGGGATGTAGTCAAAGCTGTCTTGAGCTTCTGAAAGCTCGCCTCGCACTCCTCTGTCCACTGAAATGGGGCACCCTTCTGGGTCAATCTAGTCATATGGGCTGCAATCGATGAAAATCCCTCCATGAAGCGACGGTAGTAACCCACCAAGCCAAGGAAACTACGAATCTCTTTAGCAGAGGAGGGCCTGGGCCAACCCTACATGGCCTCCACCTTCTTTGGATCCACCCGAATGCCCTCACTCGATACCACGTGGCCTAGGAATGCCACAGAACTCAACCAAAACTCACATTTTGAGAACTTTGCATATAACCTCTTTTCCCTCAAGGTTTGAAGCATGGTCCTCAAGTGTTGCTCATAATCTTCTCGACTCCGAGAATATACCAGTATATCATCAATAAAAACAATAACGAATGAGTCAAGATATGGCCTGAATACACTATGCATCAAATGCATGAAAGCTGTTGGGGCATTGGTCAGCCCAAATAACATAACAAGGAACTCGTAATGACCATACCGAGTCCTGAAGGCAGTCTTCGGGATATCTGGCTCCTGAATCTTCAACTGATGGTACCCTGAGCGCAAGTCAATCTTAGAAAACACCTATGCGCCCTGAAGCTGGTCAAACAGATCATCAATACGAGGCAAAAGATAACGGTTCTTCACTGTAACCTTGTTCAACTGGCGATAATCAATACACATACGCATAGAACCATCCTTCTTCTTCACAAACAAGACGGGAGCACCCTACGGTGAAACACTGGGTCAAATAAAACCCTTACCAAGCAATTCCTGCAACTGATCCTTCAACTCTTTCAACTTAGGAAGAGTCATGCAATACGGAGGAATGGATATGGGTTGAGTGCCCGGCAACAGATCAATGCCAAAATCAATGTCTCTATTGGGCGGCATGCCCGGAAGATCAGCTGGAAACACATCAGGATAATCCCGTACCACTGGAACTGAATCAACAGAAGGGGTATCAACACTGACATCTCTCACATATGCTAAATATGCAGCACACCCCTTCTCAACCATACGTTGAGCTTTAAGAAAAAAGATAACTCTACTGGGAGTGTGATCTAAAGTACCACTCCACTCAATACGCGGAATACCTGGCATAGCCAGCATCACGGTCTTGCCGTGACAATCAAGAATAGCAAAATGGGGCAACAACTAGTCCATGCCCAAAATAATGTCAAAATCCACCATACCGAGTAACAACAAATCCGCTCTGGTCTCAAAACCATGAGTAGTAACCAAACATGACCGATAAATGCGGTCCACAATAAGAGAATCTCCCACAGGAGTAGAAACATAAACGGGGGTACTCAAAGAATCCAGTGTAAGAAGACACATAAGAATATGTAGATCCTAGATCGAATAGAACCGATGCCTCTCTGTGACAAACTAGTATAATAAATGTGATGACAGAATCGGAGGCAACAACCTCGGTACGAGCAGGAATAGCATAATATCTGACCTGGCCTCTCGAGAGAGAGCGACCTCTACCTCCCCGACCTCCGCCCCTAGCTAGCTGGGTAGACGGGGTAGCAGCGGGAGCTATGATAATGTCCTGAGAACTCTAAGGAGCACGCTGTGGCTGAGCAGTCTGTGGAGGTGCACTCCTCCCAAGTCTAGGGAAATCCCTCACCACATGACAGGTGTCACCACACTCAAAACAAGCTCTGGGAGGACGTGGTGGCTATGACTGGATAGGGCCAGGTCTTCTAGACTGACCTCTGAAAGCACCCCGTGCAAGAGGCGCACTGCAAACTGGAGGTGCATAGTAAGGCTCTTGAGGTATAGACGGAGCTGGAGCACTGCTGGCTACTGGAAGAGCTGAATGAACGGGGCAAACCACAAAACCCCTACCATGTCGACCTGCTGATGGAGTAAGGGCACCAGAGTAGTGGCCTGACTCTCGAGACCTATTGGCCTCTCTCTCCCCTTGCTCCCTGGCAAGCATACCCTCAATCCTCCTGGCAATGCTCACTACCTGCTGATAAGGAATGTCCATCTCCAACTCTCGAGCCACGCTAGATCTAATAGGTGGAATAAGACCTTCAATGAACCTACGAACTCTTTACTAAACTGTAGCAACCAAAGCCGGTGCATGCCTGGCCAACCTGGTATAACAGATAGCATACTCCGAAACTGTCATAGCACCCCGGCGCAAATGCTCAAACTCTACGCACCATTCATCCCTGATACTCTGGGGGACAAACTCTCTCATAAACATCTCCGAGAACTGGGTCCAAGTCAGTGAAGCAGCCTCTACTAGACTGTCTATCTCATAAGTATGCCACCAATCATAGGCGACTCCCCGAAGCTGAAAAGCAGTGAAAGAAACCCCGCTGGACTCCACTATGCCCATAGTGCGAAAAATACGATGGCACTCCTCTAGAAATCCCAAGGCATCATCTGATACTAATCCACTGAACACTGGAGGATCATATTTCTTAAACCTCTTAAGTCTCTGCTGCTCGTCCTCTGAAGCAGCTGACCCATCCTCGGGCTAAACTGGCACTGCAGGCGGTGCGGGAATAATCTCGGGATCCTACTCAACCTGCACTCGCTGCTTAGGAGTGCGGATGACGGGAGTCTATGCTCCTCCCCCGGCCTGGGATGTGGCTGCAGCAAGGGGAAGCAACCCTGTTTGAGCTAAGGTGGTGTACATGCTCATGAATTGAGCCAAAGTCTCCTGGAGTGCTGGAGTAGTAGTGGCAATAGTAGGTGTGCCAGGTGTCTGGGCTCTGGCTGGATCTGCTGGTGGTACCTCGGCGGCAACTCGCGCAAATGCTCTCGTGTAGCACGTGTCCTCACCATCTGTGAGACAATAGAAGACAAAAGTTTAGAATTGATGTCAAGAATATCGCACGACAAGGAATTCAAATGAAATGAAGAGTTTTCCTAAACAGTTACATAGCCTCTCGTAGATAAGTACAGACGTCTCTGTACCGATTAGTGAGACTCTAATAAACCGGCATGTGTTCCGTGACTCCTATAAAACTAGAGCTCTGATATCAACTTATCGCGACCCCCGTTCACCCTTCATGAAAATGTCGTGATGGCACCCAGTTCTTACAACTAGATAAGCCTAACAGTGCGAAAATAACAATTTAACTTGCGGAATAAGTAAGTCAAACTGAACATATAAAATAACAATTGTATACAAGGCCGCCCGGCCTATACAATTATAACCATAAGCGGAAGTCTACAACTCAATCCCAAAACTAGGAAACTCACAGGAAACACAGGCTAAAATAAATACTGTAAATGCTCTAATCTCCAGAATATCTACATCAAAAGTATGATAGAATCCAAAAACTACAGATAGAATAAGGAAGGAGACTCTTCGGTCTGCGAACGCTGCAGATGTAGCTTGAAGTCTCCGCTAGATCACTCTGCCTCGATGATAGTATGCTTGGGTGGAGGAACTTGTATCTGCACATGAAAAACATGCGCAGAAGGGCATGAGTACACCATAGAGGTACTCAGTAAGTGCCAAGCCTAACCTCGGTTGGGTAGTGATGAGGAAGGTCAGGGCCCTACTGAGATAAAACATAATAAATAATAAGAAAACGAAAATTATTTAAATAAAGTCTACAGTGAGAATCTAAACCAGATAAATAAGGAAGAACAGTAATAGAAAGCGAAGGTAACAATACAAGGAATACTGCTCTCAACAAGGAATGAGAGCCGGGGATATCTTGGTATCCTCACCGTATGCACCAGGGATCTCTTGGTATCCCGAGGATCTCTTGGTATCCTCATCATATACACTGGGGATCTCTTGCTATCTCGAGGATCTCTTGGTATCCTCATCATATACACTGGGATCTCTTATTATCCCGAGGATCTCTAGGTATCCTCAACATATACACTGGGGATCTCTTGGTATCCCGAGGATCTCTTCGTATCCTCATCAAATACACTGGGGATCTCTTGGTATCCCGATATATAGAAATACATGTGTTGGGGATCTCTTGGTATCCCTCACCCTCAATCCAGAATATATCAAGTACAGGGGAATCTCTCGGGAAGCCGTCTCGTAGTCCCAAATTAAACACATAACAACAATTCATAATCTCAAAATAAATGCAAAAATCAGTACAAGTAGTAGTAATTTCTACCCTAACATGCTTCACAGAGTACAAATAATACAATTAAACAATTAAGCAAGTAAGTCGGCCAAACATGCTTCTCTAAGCTAGCACAGGTTTAAACTTACAGTCTAAAATGAACAAGTAAATAGGAAATCTCAATTTAAATACTTCAAGTAGAAACGGGTTTATAACAATTAGCTCAAGTATGCGCTTGCCACCTCACGTACGAGGCATTCATATATTCAAAGATCATGTCCTAAGGGGAAAGGTACCCCACACAAGGTTAGACAAACCACTTACCTCGAACCGCTTCAATAATCAACTAGGAATTACGTCTTTGCCACGAGTATACGACTCCAAATGGCCCAAATCTATTCAATTCAATTACATATCATAAATAATATTACAAGCAATTGATTCCACTATTAAATTTAAAGCTAGGCGCGAAAATAAGTAAAATGACCAAAATGCCCCTCAGGACAACGCCTTGGAATCGAATGATTTTCACATTTCAGAACCTTCGTACTCTCACGAGTCTAACCATATAAAATCTCCCAAATCAGAGGTCAAGTGATCACGCAAAACCCAATAGTTTGGTCTAAGAAGTTTTCCCCCATTTTGATTCCAAATTTGAAACTAGATAATGTATTAAGCTATATATTGATGGAATACAACTAAAAGGGATTAAGGAAATGTTACCCAATGATCTTCTCTATAAAACCCACTCAAAATCTCCCTCTCCCGAGCTCTCAATTGATTTTTCCAACTTTTGAAACTCAACCCTCGAAATTCCCTTTTCTGAACAGGTGTTTTCGCTTCCGCGAACAAGGGACCGCTTTTGCGGACCACGAGCCGCTTCTGCGGTTTTCACTTAAAGGACCAGACATCGCTTCTGCGGTACACACTCCGCTTCTGCGGTCCCGCTTATGCAGAATAGGGACCTCTTCTGCGGTTCCTGAGAAGATGCCTAAACTTGCTTTTGCGAAGGGGAAGCCACTTCTGCGGCTCCGCTTCTGCAGTTCCCAAGCCACAGAAGCGAAAATTCCAGAAGAGAAAATACCGGCAGCTGCAACACTCAAAAAATT
The DNA here is from genome assembly GCA_026770625.1 of Nicotiana glauca. Taxonomy (NCBI): domain Eukaryota; kingdom Viridiplantae; phylum Streptophyta; class Magnoliopsida; order Solanales; family Solanaceae; genus Nicotiana; species Nicotiana glauca. The sequence goes on along the minus strand of MU787826.1, from coordinate 85,788 downwards.
TCTCCGTGAACCACCCGAAATCATCCCGAGGCCCTCGAGACCTCAACCAAAAGCACCAATACCACCTTATACCTTATTCGAACTTGTACCAATCCTTAAAACACCTAAAACAACACCGGAAACCCGATTTAATCAATGATTCAAGCCTAAGAACTTCAAATTTCTTCCAAATACGCTTTCGATCAAAAACCTAACCAAAACACATCCGAATGACCTGAAATTTTGCACACACATCCCAAATGACATGACGGAGCTACTGCAACTTCCGGAATTCCATTCTGACTCTCGGATCAAAATTCACTATCGGACCGGAAACTTCAAAATAATACAACTTCGGCATTTCAAGCCTAAATGAGCTACGGGCTTCCAAAATACATTCCGAACACGCTCCCAACCCCGAAATCACCTAACGGAGATAACTGAACCATTGTATTTCCATTCTGAGGCCGTCTTCACACTGTTTCGATTATAGACCATTTTTTCAGCTCTTAAGCTCTCATTTAGGGACTAAGTTTCCCAAAACACTCCGAATTCTAACACCGAACGTCCCGGTAAACCAAAATAGCAGAAATGAACTTAGGGGAAGCAGTTAATGGGGGATCGGGGCGTAAATTCCAAAAACGACCGGCCTGGTCATTTCAACTCCGAGGTCTACGGATGCTGGTAGATATACCTTGAAGTCTCTACGTACGGACTAGCTCACTGATATCTGGTCTAGTAGGAAGTACCTTGATCTACACAAAATATGTGTAGAAGCGTAGTATAGGTACACCACAATGGTACCCAGTAATTGCCAAGTCTAAACTTGGTAGAGTAGTGACGGGGTCATGTCAAGGCCATACTGGAATATAAGAAAATAAAGCAGAAGAGAAAATGATACAATAAAATGGCACAGAAATGAAACAATAAGAATGTACGGAAAGCAACAACATGGGAATCAAAGAAGACAAATACAACACGTAAGGAAAAAAGGATCTTACAACTTAAGGAACAAAAACAACAACAAACAACACAACAACTAAAGTAAACAACAATCGCACGGCAGAAACCTCGTGCCACAGTAACAACCCGCACGGCAGAAACTTCATGCCACAATAACAACCCGCACGGAAGAAACCTAATAACAACCCGCATAGAAGAAACCTCATGTCAATAACAACCCGCATGGCAGAAACCTCGTGCCACAACAAAACAATCATCTCAACAATAATTACGGAGACCAAAACATAACAACTGAAATAATGATATTTCAATGATATTTCGAGTAAGGAATCACACAAATAAATAATGAATATGGAATCAAGAAAGCAGGTAATTCAACTAAGCATGTAGCAAAATTGCAATTTAGAAATAAGACATGTAGACATGTGCATTTAGGCTAAACATGATAACTAAATGTGCTAAAGTAACTTAGTTAAGGCATAAAAAGGACGCTACTTAGCAAAAACTAGAATTTTAACATTTAGCCCGTGTACGCACTTGTCACCTCGCGTATGCGGCACTCACATATCACAAATTGCCACAACAATATCAAATCATAAGGAGATCCCCCCCTCCACACACACAGACACAAGGTTAGACAAGTCACTTACCTCAAACCTCGCTCAATCAATCAATAAGAATGTCTTTCCCTCGACTTTCCTACTCCGAACGGCCCAAATCTAGCCAAAAATAATTACATACTTTAAATATAACTATAAGAAATTAATCTAAATAAAGAAATTATGAATTTAGCAAAAAATTAGAAAATCATCCCAAAAAGTCAACCTGGACCGCTTCTCCAAAACCGACCAGAATTATAAATATCAAATACCCATTTGGTATCGAGTCCAACCATACAAGAATTATCCAAATCCGACCTCATTCGTCCTTTAAAACCCCAAGAATTCAGTCTAAGAACTTTACACCTTTCCCCCAAATTTCTCAACCCAAACGCTTAATTAAATGAAAATTAATGATAGATTAGTGAAAATTAATCAAAAACAAGTCAAGAATCCTCATCCATGTTTTCTCTAAAAACACTCCCAAAATCTTGCCTCAGTCCGAGCTCTCAAAGTCCCAAATTAAAAAAAAACTCAAACCCTCGATTTTGAAAATTAATAATGTTGCCCGGTTATTTTTTCTTCGCGTTCACGAAGCACAAAGGCTTCAGGTCAAATTTTTCCCCTTACGCGAACGCGATGACCACTGATCTCAGTCCTCCGTGAATGCGGAGCCTCACTCACGAACGCTTAGGCCAAGCATGAGGTCCACCTCAGTTTGCCACTCTTCTTCACGAATGCGAAGAGCATTTCTCACCTGCCTCCCAGGTACCCCTTCGAGAACGCGAAACCTCCTTCATGAATGCAAAGGAAAATTTTCACAAAAACTTAAACTCCTCTACACGGACGCGGGAGCACCTTCGCGAAAGCGTAGAAGGAAACCAGAAGCACCATTTTAGCAGTCCAAATGTTTCGAAATACGCCAAAAATGGTCCGAATCACCCTCGAGTCCCTCGTAAACTCAAACAATAATACTAACAAGTCCTAAATCATTATAAAAACTTATTTGATAGTTGAAATCACATCAAACAACTCTAAAACCACAAATCGCACCCCAATTCAAGCTTAATAAACTTATAAACTTCTAACTTCCACATTCGATGCCGAAACCTATCAAATCAAGTCCGATTGACCTTAAATTTTGCACACAAGTCACATTTGACATTACGGACCTACTCTAAATTCCGGAATCAGAATTCGACCCCGATATCAAAAAGTCCACTACTGGTCAAATTTCCAAAAATCTTCCAACTTTCGCCAATTAACTCTGAAATGACCTACGGGCCTCCAAATCAACATCCAAGCACGCTCCTAAGACCAAAATCACCATACGAAACTATTGGAATCAATGAAACTCCATTTCGGAGTCGTCTTCACATAAGTCAACCTACTGTCAAACTCTTACAACTTAAACTTAAAACTTAAGGACTATGTGTCCCGTTCCACTTAGAGACTCACCCGAACCTGACACCAAGCACCCCGACAATTCAGGTAACCATAAAATGAAATAGAGGAATCAATAAATAGGGTATTGGGGCTTATACTCTCAAAACGATCGGCCGGGTCGTTACAGTTAGCTTTATATTAATACTTTGCACATGTTTTGTGTCTAGTGAGTGTCTCGACTAGTACCTCATTATTACTCCACTGGGTTGGTTTTGATACTCGCTCGGTACCGTTATGGTGTACTCGTACTATGCTTATACATATTTTTTTGTGGATTCAGGTACCTTGGAACGTGCCAGATGTTAGCTAGATGTTTGAGATTTTGTTCAGAGACTTCAAGGTATACCTGTCATTACCCTCACAGGCCTCAAAGTCACCGTCTGGAGTTTTAATTTACTACTGTTACTTTCATTTCAAACAGTGATGTAACTAATATTCCTAGTTACTCACATTAGAGTTTATAACTTTGTACTACCAGTTTTGTGATGTATTATTGGTGGCCATTTTGACTTTGCTATGTCATTATCCATTTTTGTTTTAAAGTTAATTGGATTTAATGTGCTATTCTCATCGTGTATTAGGCTTACCTAATCTTAGAGACTAGGTGCCATCACAAATCCTAAGGTGGGATTTTGGGATCGTAACAAGTTGATATCAGAGCTCTAGGTTCATAGGTGCTACGTCATTAGCAAGTTTAGTAGAGTCTTGTAGATTGGTACGGAGACACCTGTACTTATCTTCGAGATGCTACAGAACTAATAGGAAATTCCACTTTTTTCATTCTTTATCGTGCGGATTTGTTTATTTCGAAATTTGAGCCTTCGTTTTTCTATTCTATCATATATGGTGAGGACACGCACTACCGGATCAACTGATCAAACACCCACATCCCCTGCTAGAGCCGCAAGAGGTCAGGCCGAGGTAGAGGCTGAGGAGGGACACATGCCACAGTTAGAGCAAGGATTGATGAGACACCAGTAGCTCTGGTTAAGAGGAAAGCACCCGAGGGGCCTATTGCTACTCCTGGACTCCAAGAGACCCTGGCACATCATCTAAGCATGTTTGGTACTTTGGCTAAGGCGGGATTGATCCCAGTTGCACCAGCTACTTCTTGGGCTGGGGAGGAGCTCAAACTCCCACCGCCCATACTCCAGAGCAGCGGGTCCATGTTGATCAAGTTTCAGATGTTACGCCAGCACAGCCTATTATTTTTTTCAGCCTGAGGTCACGCCAGTGGCATTAGAGGAGGACTAAAAGAAAGGTTCAACAAGTATGATCCTTATACTTTCAATGGAACATTTTCTAAGGATATATAGGGTTTTATAGACTAGTGCCACTGTATTCTCCATACCAAGGGAGTTGTGGAGGTGAGCGTAGCCGCCTTTACTATATTTTATCTGGCTGGGTCTGCATATAGGAGGTGGCGGGCTTATAATGAGAGTCGGCCAGTTGATGCGGCTCCATTCACTTGGGCTTAGTTCTTAGATCTGTTTTAAGGGAGTTTGTTCCCCAAACCCTTTGGGGTACGTGACGTACAGAGTTTGAGCAGTTGTGTCAGGGGACTATAACGGCATCAAGTTCTACCATAAGGTTTAGTGAGCTATCCTACCATGAACCTGCTTTGGTTTCTATTGTTAATTCGCAGATTTATCGAGGGGCTCAGTTATGGTTTTAGATTTAGTTGTCACAAGAGCTGGAGACAGATACTTTCATCAGGTTGTGGAGACCTCTTAGAGGATGGAGCATATGCGTGGCCCGGAAAGGGAGGCCAAGATGCCTCGAGATTCTAGAGGATTTAGTGGTTACCGGCGCTGTATTTTTAGCTCGTCATGGTAAAGGTTATTTTAGTCAACTAGTTAATTCGGCGATTTAGGCTACTAACAGTGCTCCAGCTATTCCGAGGTCTCAGATCACCCATTGGGCACATCTACTTTCTAGTGTACCTCCTGCACGGGGTGCCTGCATTAGTATTCTAGCCGATCAAGTCAGACTTAGTTCCAGCAACCACACTTGTAGAGAGGTTATTTCGAGTGTGATGATACTGGAATATGGTGAGGGACTGTCCCAGACTTAGGAAGGGTGTGCCTCCACAGGCTTCACTGGCTCTACGATGTTCACAAGTTATGGTTGCTGCTCTAGTTGCTACTCAACTTGCACAGCCAGCTAAGGGTGGAGGACAGGCGGGTAGAGATCCTCCTAAAGGGGGAGGCCAGGCCCGTTGCTATGCTTTTTTGGGTAGGACCGAGGCTGCTGCATCAAATGTTGTCATCAAAGGTATTGTTCTGATTTCTTATAGAGATGCATCAGTTTTGTTTGATCCAGGTTCCATGTATTCATATGTGTCATCTTACTTTGTTTCATATTTGGATATATCTTGTGATTCTTTGAGTAGTCATGTTTATATGTCTACACATGTGGAAGATTCTATTGTGGTTGACCGCATCTACCGGTCGTGTTTGGTCACTATCGGTTGTTATGAGACTAGGGTAGACCTTCTGTTACTCAACATGGTAGACTTTGGGCAAGGATTTAGTTGTGGCATTATCACACTCTTCTAGATTGTCATGCTAAGACCATGACATTAGCTATATAGGGTTTGCCGCGGTTGAAATGGAGAGGTCATTGGACTACGTTCCTAGTAGGGTCGTTTCTTTCTTGAAGGAACAACGGATTGAAGAGAAAGGGTTCTTAACTTATCTAGCCTTTGTGATGGATGTGAGTGCTGATAATCCTACCATTGAATCAGTTCCAATAGTGAGAGATTTTCTAGATGTGTTTCCAGCAGACCTACTGGGCATGCCGCCCGATAGGAATATCGATTTTGGTATTTGAAATGGTGCCGGTCACTCAGCCCATCTCTATTCCACTATATCGTATGGCACCAGTGGAGGTGAAAGAATTAAAGGAATAACTTCAGGAGTTGATTGGCAAGGGTTTCATCAGATCAAGTGTTTCACATTAGGGTGCTTCAATTCTACTTGTGAAGAAAAAGGGCAACTCTATAAGGATGTGTATTGATTATAGGTAGCTGAGCAAGGTTACAATCAAGAATAAGTACCCACTACCACATATTGATGATTTGTATGATTAGCTTCAGGGTGCTTGGGTATTCTTGAATATTGATTTGAGATCAGGGTATCATCAGTTGATGATTCAGGATTCAGACATTCCGATGATGAATTTCAGGACTCGTTGTGGTCATGAGTTTTTGTGATGTCATTTGGGCTGATCAATGCCCAACAACATTTATGCACTTGACGAACAGTGTATTCCAGCCATATCTTGATTACTTTGTCATTGTGTTCATTGATGATATATTGGTGTATTCTCGCAGCTGGGAGGATCATGAGCAACATTTGAGGATCGTACTCCAAACCTTGAAGGAGAAGAAACAATATGCTAAATTCTCCACGTGTGAGTTTTGGCTTGATTTAATGGCATTTTTAGGCCATATGGTATCTAGTGAGGGATTAAGGTGGATCCAAAGAAGGTGGAGGCAGTTCAGAGTTGGCCCAGACTGTCTTCTGCTACTGAGATCCGAAGTTTTCTAGGCTTGGCTGGGTCGCCATTTTGTGGAGGGATTCTCATCCGTTGCTGCTCCATTGACCAGATTGACTCAGAAGGGTGTCCCATGTAGGTGGTCTGACGAGTGTGAGAGAGATTACAGAAGCTCAAGACTGCCTTGACCACGACTCTTATTCTGGTTTTGCCTTCAATAATGGGTTCTTATGTCATGCCCCCAAAAACTGAGGAGTGTGACTGGCGCTTAACCAGGTAAAACCGACTGAGCAAGCGTGTTAGGTTTCATTCTACCCAAACTAATTATTGAATAAATAGGAGATGGACTCCATCAATCATACCTAGTAAGTATTTCATTAACAATTTTTATTTCCATTAGCAGCTTAAAACATAATTATCAAATTATTACAAGTTTTATAAACCTTTGCCAAGCATCAAGATTTCTAACTCAATTCCCCATTATCAAACACCACCTACAACCTGTCTACGGAGCCTCTAAATATAACTGAATAGTAATGTAATATGGAAATGCCGGTAATAAGGCTCTGACTATACCTCAAAATACAAAGTACATGATAAACAGATGAAACAGGACCCCGAAACGAAGTGGGGCTCACCAAGTCAGCTGAAATGATGATGTGGCACTAGCTGCGACCAACACTGCTTGCTATAGAAACACCTACATCCATTTAAAGACGTAGCGCCCCCGGAAAAAGAGATGTTAGTGCCATCGAATAGCACTAGTATGTAGAATTAAACACCATCTAGTTAGAAAGAACTTTCATACAAAGATAAGGAAACAATAAGTATAACTCAAAAGCTTTAAACGATCACAACATTATCAATGTAAAAGAATCATACAATTTTCACCTCATGTTTCCATAGACTTTAGTTTGGGGCATTTAATACTGTTCATCATTGTTCTCTATACCACTGCTAGCTTGAGTAGAGTCCGATCACGACCCGATCGGCTAGGTTGCCTCAATTGAGACATATACTTCAATCACAATTCCTTTTCCCTTTCTCTGGAATTCAATATCAACACATTACCACCATGTGTGTGTCATGGTGTCCGATCACGGCCCGATCGGCTAGGCCACCTTACCAAGGCATTTCCCTTTTCCATCAATCATCTCGACTCAATCTTTGTCTCACATGTATCATTTCATAGGCACTTAGGGCCACAACAATCACGTCATATATTTGGCACTAGGCCACATTTCACATCATTCCCAATTTCATTGTTAGATTTGTAATTTAGGATAACATGTGCATACAAGAGCAATAAATTGTAAGCATAGATGAGACTTCACATAGACGGCCCAAAATATGTAGCTTCAATCTCAAGTTAAGGTCTAAGCATTTCAATACATGATTCATATTTCTTGCACCTTTTCAAGTTATCAAGAATAGCACATTGATCATATTAAGATAGATCTTTCACGCATGTAAGGTTGCAATCCCAAACTTCATGTGAAACAACAATCAATACAACAATTTAACTTTAATCTTATCGTATTTACACAAACGACGACGAAGCTCAATTTCTAAAAGAAGGAGTTTTAGCCCTACATACCTCAGCCGAGTTTTCCTTAATCCTATAATGTTTTAAAATGTTCGCATGCCAATCTATTTAAGCAATATAGCACAATTTAACTCATTATCAGGAAAAGATCATAATCTAAGCTCTCTTGAGCATTTTATCGAGCATTTTGTGTTCATTAAGGCCTCATGGTTCTTTTATGTAAGATTACACTAGCCTATTACATTACCCATGCCTCTTTATTTATAATTTCCCATATTCTTCAAGAACACATGCATGCAATGCAATCCCCCTCATCCCCATGAATTACCTCACTAATGACCCCAAATAGCTATGTGTAAAAGCAAGAGCTGGGGTGATGAAATCTTACCTCTTGGGATGAAGGTTTAAGTCCCTTACTTGATTATCTTCAATTATTTAACAAGAATTCATGGAGTAATTTTGATGGAAAGCACTTTCCCTCTTTTAGACCCCTCTCTCTCACTCTAAAAGTATCAGGAAATAGGCTCAAACTGAGCTACTGCACAAGATATAACAATAGGGGATCGGGTTCAAAATTTAGAAATCTAGAGCCCCGACTCAGATCTGCGATCGCATTTGCGATCACAAAGCTGACATGCGGTCCGCATAATGGACCGCAAAATACTCCCCAAAACCTGAAGACAAGCACTGTTTGGGTATGCGATGGAACTGCAGTCTGCATACCCGTTCTGCGAACTGCCCCTTACAAAATTTCAAGGGGATTTATGCAACGACTATGCGGTACGCATATCGATTATGCGACCACATAGTTGACCCTAAATTTGACCAACACACTATTTCATTCTACGGTGACTATGCGGTCCGCATAGCTATTTTACGACCGCATTTTTGATCGCATAATTGCACTTTTCTGGAAAACATTATTCCTTAAATTTTTAATGCAGAGACTTACTCAAAGGGTCCAAACCGCGACACCTGATCCTAACGTGGCACTACGAGATTCAGATTTTGAGTAGTACTTTTCACCGGGCCTTACATCTTATACAGTATATTGTGATTGGCGGATTGACATTGGGTGTGTATTGATGCAAGAGGGTAGAGCGATTGCTTATGCTTCGCTTCAATTGAAGCTGTTGACACCCAATTTTTCTCTGTATATTTTTAATATGCAAAATACTTTCAAAATAGCATGTATATGCATATATAAGCATGCCCCAAGGTCTTATTATTTTTTTTTAATTTTTAAAGATTTTTAAATCAATTTATGGCCCTATTTTTATCAAGAAAAAACTAATAATTATCCCCAAAATTATTATTTTGGTGATTCATTTATTGGACCTTCATATTAATACTAAAATATAGCTAACACACTTTTTGCAAATTTTTTAAAAATTTATTTAGTATTTTAAAAGCTAATTGCATATAATTATAATATTAGCCTCTTTTAAGGTTTAATTATTTTTATAATTATAAAATTGACTCCAGTATTTTTAATTTGATAATTACGTATTATTAATCATTTTAGCACCTTTAATTTATTTTTAGAAATCATTCTACTATTTTTTATAAAATAAATAAGGAAAAATTAGCTATTTAAATATTAGCCCATTTTCATTTTCATTTTCATTTTAGCCTGATTTGGCACCCCAATTAAACCCAATTCTAAAACCCAATTACCTATCCCAAATCCTAATCTACCCGACCCACGACCCTTTTAAAATAACCCGCCCGGATCCCCATTCAATCCAGGTCGTTGATCATTTCGATCAACGGCCACCATTTAACCTTTCCTTTTTAATTTCCCATTACCCCCCAAACCCTAATCACTTCTCACCAGTAGCCACCCTTGAATCCCCCTTTCTCCCAAACTCTCTCTAAAACCTAGCCGCCGCCTTCTACCACCACCCTAAAATCGCCTGAATCAATGGCTTCCAAAGCCATTAAAGGCTTGCATCTGCCTCCTATGACTCATACATGCTTGGTTATTATGGTTTCAAGACCAGACTTTGAAGAAGCTTGGTCCAGAACTCGAAGGCTTTCAGTTCCATGGCTGTTTCCGGCCATCTTTGACCTTGTTCCGGCCAGCCATGGCTATTCAAGCCTGACTCTTGGCTTATCCTGCTCAGATCAATGACCTTCCTGGCCTTTCTCACCATCTGGGTTCTTCTGAAACCCTAACCTTTGAGGTTCTTCTGATTCTTTTAGATCTGTGTTTTCGCTAAGCTTTTAAACGTTTTCTCAAAGTTTCTTCAAAAATAATATCTTCAGGACCTTTATCTTTTCTGATTTAGGGTTTTGTTAAGTTATTTAGAAGTTTCTCTTATCTTTAGCATGTTCTACTGTGTTTCTTTATGTTGTTCTTCTACTGGAGTGTGCAGGTTAAAGTCTTAGTTCTTTCTTAAGGTTTCTGATTTTATTTACTTTGTTGATATTTTTCCCTGATTCTCTTGTATTTCATCTCTATACTCGATTGATGGTAGAAACCCTAAATTTTGGGGTTCATTCGAATTTTGCGACTATTTGCTATGTGAATTTGCTTGTTCCTCATCTCTGAACTTGTTTGGTTTCAAAACCTTAATTTCTTCGGACCTATTTGAGTTTCTGAAGTTGATTCATCTACTGCTCGACTGAGTTTCGAAATCTTTGTTTCACCTTTTGTTTCTTTTTATGATTCTTACTTTCTGCTAAACTCTATAAGATCTTTTACTTGACCCCTTTTCCATGCTATTTGATACTCCCTCTTCTCTGTTACTGAGGTGACTACCATGTTCCAATAATCCACTACTTACTGATTTTGTGATTGCATGACACTTCTCTTTGTCATAGATTCAGCCTTGAATGTTTAATATTTATGCACTCTTTATAGGCTAAATTTCCATCTCAAAATAACCCTTAATTATGGACTGATTTCAGACCTCCTCGTGTAAGTTTGATTGATTCTTTCCTTGTTTACTGGTTTCCCTGTTTCTTGGGTTGATTTGAAAGCTTTCTTTAGCCTTTCGATTCTCTTATTTCTGACTTGGTTTATTTGTTTATTCATGAACCAGTAATTTCGAATCTCTGACTCCTTGATTTACTATGTGTTGATGGGTTATTGTGTTTCTTACCTTATTTGGTTAACCAAGTATTTCAAAGATTCTTCCCTTAATTAAACACCTATGTATTTACCCCTAATTGTCTACTTTGCACAATATGCTTACTTGATTTCTTTCCTTAAAAGTTTTCTGTCCACTACCGTTTGGTTTTAACTCCTTGATTAAAGGAAGTCTTTGATACTGATTGATTTTTAATTGATACACATAATTGATCAGTTCCATTATTATTTTCTTGCCTTACTTTCCCAAGCTATAAATACCCTTCTCTTTCATTGACATACACACACGAACACTCTTAGTTCCTAAACTCACACTCACACTCAAAAAGTATTCTCTCTTGTTACTTGTACTGTGGCCTGCTTTCAAGTCCTGCTACTTGATTTTACTGTATCTTGCTCTTTGAAACTAGTATGTTCTGATTAAGATTTTCAGCAATCACTACAATGTGTTAACTTAATACTTTTACCCTCTTGTCTGTCTACTGCATGTGTTTAGTTCAGTACTTATTTTAGCATGTTGTAATTTCCTTCTGCCTGCTCTGCATCTACTATGCATCCTAAATGTGTTTGATGCTAATGGTTTGTTTGAGGCATGACAGTATTAAGTATTACTATCTATGACTCAAACTCGATTCCCGTGGAATCATAACCTCTATGTCACCATCATATGTTGTGTATTCTTGTTGATTTTGTGAGCATAACAACACTCTCTATTGCTGTGTATGCCCAGAATTAGCTAATGCCTAAGTACATAGGCTCTTTGCAATCCCCAATCCCTGAACCCCTTTGTGTGAAATCCTCAATCCTGTAACTGTTTTCCAGCACCTCTTCCCCTCCTCTTTAATTTCTTAGTTCTTTAAAACTCTGTTTCTAGACTTGCACTCTCTCGTAGATTTAAGTTCTGCCCCACTCTTGTGAGCCTTGCCTTGGGACCCATTGAGCTCCCTATGAACATCGACACTTGAGGGCTGGCCTTTTCACATTGCACTTGTCCCTATTCTGGTGATACATTTGGGTGTTAGCACTGCTCGGAGTCCCATTGAGGCTCTTAGGGAACTCTGACACACTCAAATTGGAGAAAGGCTTTGGATCAATGGTCTTTGAGTTGGTTTATCTCATAATTCAGATAGGAAGTCAGAATCAGACTTTCCTTTGGTTGTACTTTTCTTTGTACTTTTCTGATATAATTTATTTATGGGTTGTAATAAATATTTGGGGCTGGCTAGTGAAAAGGGGTGGGCAACTATTCATGCAAGGGTAGAAATCATGCCTATAGGGATGTTATAATTTTGCATATTTAAACTACCACCTAGAAATCATGCCTATAGGGTATTATAATTCTTCACATTGAAACTACCACCTAGAAATCATGCCTATATCATGCCCATAGGATTGTTCTAATGTAAATTTGCATATTCAAATACATATAGAAATCATGCCAGTAGGATTGTTAAATCTGTATATTCAACTACATATAGAAATTATGCCTATAGGACTGTTCAATTCTGTATACTCAACTTCGCCTAGAGACCATGCCACTAGGAATGTTTAATTCTGCATAAGGTTTTAAACAAGTTCTGTATTTAGATGCCATGTTTATAAGGTTTAAAAAAACAAGTTTTCTTAATATAGATACTAAATGAATTCGCTTCACTCAATGCTAGACCTAAGAATCAGTAATAATGGATATCATCAGTTGCAGGACTTGTAATCAATTCGTTTAAATTCTACCTTTCTTTTGATAATCTGAGTCCTTTACTTATGCCTATAGGATCCCGAATAATTCATTTTGAGTTTTACTGTCTTAACACATTCTGAATTCAGTAGATGTCATGCCTATAGGACCCTGTCTTAACACCTAGTCAAGCCTTAGAGTAATAGTTAAAAAATAAATCTGCTTCTATTAATTATTACAACCAGCAGGCAGGCCTGATTTGGGCTTCTTATCTGAATTATGTAATAAACCAGTCTGCCTCAACTTCTAAACTCCCTCATCTTTAATTTTAATCAGACCTAAAACAGTATGTGCAAGTCATCCTAACTACATGTTTGCTTTGTTTAAGGAGGTATATGTGAGCCTTTGTTTGTTTATATGCTCCCCCCTAAATATGCAATATGTATTTTTGTATGTCGCCTTAGAATTTTTACCTTTGAAACTTCATATAAGACCAATATCCCTCCCTTCTTAAGATTAGTAGTTCTATGTGCTTCCGGGACTGATAGGAGTGGGGCGGGTAATTGCATGCAATAAGTAATTGAGACCAATCCTCGCATTAAATATGGATATGATGACCACGCGATAATATCACGTGTAGCCCCTCATTGAGGAGTGATTACCGGGTATTGTGTGGAGTGATCCATATTTTTAATAAACCTAGGGCCCCCCCCCCCCCCCTTTATTCTTTATTTCTTTTTTAACTCTTTATTTTAAAATCAACTTTTCTAATTGCTCTTTCAAACCTTGTTTTCTTTTAAACCATTATGTGTTAAAATCCCCTCTTATTTGAGCCTTATTTGTTTATATGTTAATTGTACCCAAATTCATAATAATTGTTTGGCCGGGAACCATACTAGTGTATTCTGAGGGGTGCTTAACACCTTCCCCATATAATAATTTCAAGCCCTTACCCAATCTCTGGTTGTGCAAAATCAAACTCTTTTGCTGTCCTAATGCACCCTAATCATTAAGTGGCGACTCTTCAAATGCTAAACCCAGCTCCCAAAAGGAACGAATTGTCCCTCCAAATGTCATAAACCAGATTTCCGTGGAGGAAAAAGGGGGCGTGACAGCATGGCGACTCTGTTGGAGATTTTTAGGCTTTTACCATTGCAGATTATTATTGTGAATTTATGCTTCTTTACGCGCAATTATTTGTTTATTTCTTTTTTGCATTCAATTTCCTTTTTGATTGCAAAAACTGACTTGTCTTTTTGTTTCTTTACTTTACTGCTTTCCTTTATTGCTGCTTTAAATTATGAAATTGTTGTATTTACTGCTTTCTTAAATGTGCAAATACATGATAATATGCCTTTAATTGTTGCATAATCATGCTCAACATCATATTCCACTCGTGCCAAACAAATCTTATAGCAACGCTTATAATGAGTGGTTGCGCTCTTCCGATATTATCACCCCCTAAATCCAAAAAATGCATATTTGCGGTAAAACCAGTCAATCAACGGTGTAGTCGACGGTTCCGTGCCTTTCCCCCTTGAGTTGTCCGCTCAAGGGTACCAGTCTAAAACCCCATAGAAACCTCACTCTATTTAAACTGTGCATGCATCATGGTCAAACCTAGCCGAATCAGTTATGTTGTCCGCACAATGGCTCTTTAAGATAGCCTTGTCCAAAGTCCACTGGGTTTCCCTAAACCCAAACGGACACTACCACGTTCTGTGCATTTATTTGGAGAACTAAATGCTTCTATACCAATTGTTGATATTAAATAGTCGAGTCTGGCGGGGGTAGGGGCCTAACCCTTTTGTCGTGCAGAAATATGAGGCACGAAGTCCCCAGATTTGGTATGGTTACCCACATCCACCCAAAATTGCTAAGCTGGTGGGATGATCTTCATTCCAGTGGTCAGACTCTTATCCGAAAATATCTGGGAAACTACCTTCCCTCCTGGAAATCTAACCCAACAACAAGATCATAGAAGCTGCCACCTTGTACTGGGATTGTGAGAGGTCCATTTTCCGCTTCGGATACATTGAAATGACATCCTTGCTAGAAGAAATAGGAGGATTGGCCGGTATACCATGGGAAACTTCGGGTTTGCTAATGCCTAAAAACCGCAAGGGCAGGGGTTTCCTCAAAATGATGGGTTTGAAGAAAATTCCAGAACTGATATGTCTGAAAGACTCCTATATCCTTTTTGATTATTTGCATGAGAGTTAAGGTCACAACAAATCCTACCGAACATATCTTGACGAGTTTTCCATAACATCACTAGGGCATATTCACCGAAGGGTCTTTGTATTCATGTTTTGCTTCCTAGGATTGATTGTGTTTCTAATGAAGAAAGCAAGGATCCACACCAGACTGGCTGGCTATGGTAACTAAGACCTTAATGGAAGGAATTGGCAGGAAACCATTTATCATTGTGCCCATGATCGTTGCAGAAATATATCGAGCTCTAGAGAGGTGTCAACAGGGAGCCAAACACTTCGAAGGATGCAATTTGCTACTTCAACTTTGGCTCGTGGAGCAACTCCAAAAGGGTGAATATCGACAAGAAATTCAGCGAAGGGACTGGGATGATAATATAGCCTTCCATCATCCAAGGTGAATGAATTACATGCCCAACATGTTCGCTCAACCGAAAGACGCCAAGGGATGGGTAGAGTTGTTTGACAATCTGACTAAGGACCGGGTACGATGGATGTTCGAGTGGTTTCCGACCGAGGAGTTTATCGCCCAATCCAGAGATGCACCTTTCCTAATATTAATTGGTCTAAGAGGAACATACCCTTACGTCCCTCTCCGGGTTATGAGGCAAGCTGGTAGGAAGCAGGTTATACCCAGGGTCAACAAGATGAGTCATTTCCAGGCTGATGGTAGTCCTTACAAGTGCCAAGCTTAGCATATGTGGCACTGCAAGATCGTCATGGGAAGGGATACCATTGAGCCAGATATATACCACGCCGGTTGTGCTCCCTACTATCCAGGCTAGTTGGAGGATAATCATAATGGTCTGGGCCAGGCCGGATATGTTCGAGGTCACATGATCATAGATGAAAAGGCCGAGGCACATGTCAAATACAATCAACTACGCAAGAGGATCCGGGAATGCGAAAGCGAGCACCGTGAGATATAGGAAGCCAATCAAAAGCTAATTGAGGAGTGGAAGGATATGGCTGTCAGCGCCAATAAGTGACTGGGATATTTAGAGCGAGGTATAGTGGAGTTGGAGAAGAAATTTCTCAAGAGGGTCGAAGACTGCCGAAATGCTGAAGGAAACAAAGGCGGGCATCTAGCCAGAGCCTCCCTACTGCTGGGACTACGCGAGCTAGAGAAGCTGTTCGGTGGAGCCAGGGATGCCGAATCTGGGGAAGGTCTTTCTGGGACCAAATAAATGGGAGCTTTTTCTTTTTCTTTTATGAAATGTAATAAGGTCAATAGCTGCTAGTGACTTTTATTTCCTGTTATTTAGTGTCGATTTGGAATTCGTCAACTTTATCAATAAAATGAGGCATTTAGCATTCCAAGTTCTCCAAATCAACTTGCCATTAAGCCTATCTCGGGCACAAAGAGGTCCCCATATTAGACACGCTTTCCATTTCTGCACTATATGTTTAAATATTGCAACATTTTTTTATGATCCTAACTGACTTGTTACCTTTTTAGTTTATCTTTTGTTTATTTATTCCCCTCCCCAAAGGTTAGTTTGTGCACTCTAGCAACATCATCGTATTCCACGAGATCCAAGGGCCCTCTACCCACTCCTCCTCTTAATCCTGTCAAAAACAAGAATAAAAGGAAGATGGAAGATTTAAACAACACCAGAAAAGAAAACTCAACTGAACAGGTAGGGGTCACTCATGGTCACGGTACTCTGGTTCCCAAGGCAAATGCATCCCAACTGGAACAAAAGATGCTGAAATTTCAGGAAGAACTTGATCGGGTTCGGAATCTGGCAAATCTGTCATTTTCCCTCACCATTCTAGAAGTTAATTTCCCAAATGCTCAGAACCCCACACCACCACAAAATATCCCAAAGCAACCAAATCATCCCGCTCCTCACCACCACTGCAACACATGTTATACCCTAAATAACACCCTGTTGCTCATCCCAGAACTCCACAAATGACCACTGCCACACCCAACATAATACCCCCATATACGTGGAGACTATGCCACACTCTACCTAACCCATATCAAACACACCCGAGTCTGATGATAAAGACCTGCTCATCAAAAACCTAGCCGAAGAACTTAAGAAATTGACTAGCCAAATTTAGGGCGTTGAAGGAAGTAAGGGAATTGAAGGGTTGAACTACGAAGATCATACAGCCCGACGTCGAACTGCCCTAAGGGTAAAACCTCCCAATTTCGAGATTTTTGATGGTATAGGGGACCCAAGGGTCCATTTAAGAACGTACTATGACAAGCTGGTGGGAGTAGGAAAAGACGAGAAAATTCGCATGAAGCTTTTCATGAGGAGCTTGAAAGGAGATGCTTTGTCCTGGTACATTAGCCAAGATCCAAAGAAGTGGTCGAACTGGGTAAGCATTGCGTCCGACTTTATAGACAGGTTCAAGTTCAACACGAAAAATGCACCGGATGTGTTCTATATTCATAATCTAAAGAAGAAACCTACAGAAACATTTTGCGAGTATGCTACTTGCTGGAGGTCCAAAGCTGCTAAAGTTAGACCTGCCTTAAAAGAATAGCAAATGAACAAATTCTTTGTCCGGGCTCAAGACCCGCAGTATTATGGAAGTTTGATGATGATCGAGGGCCACAAATTTTCTAACATTATCAAGCTGGGAGAAAGGATCGAAGAAGGCATCAAAGAGATATGGTTACGAACTTCGAGGCCTTACAAGCTACAAATAAGGCCTTACAGTCAGGAGGTGTGTCCAAGAAGAGGGACATAGGAGTCGTAATAGTGGCACGGAGAACCAAATCTCCCGTCAAATACCAAACCTACCCAATGCCTCGACTCACATATTAGCTTACTCCAAATTACCAAGAACTCTCACCCTCTTACCAAACTCCACTACCCACTTATCAGTCACCTCCACATCCCACATATCAGCCTACTTCACCCAGATATTCCCAACCCGCACATATTTACCAAGACTACAATGCTCAACCATCCCACTATAAATCCCATCCCGCATGCCAAAACTTCCCTAGACCTCGACCAAACTTTGACCGTGGGCCTCCGAAACAATACACTGCTATTGCTAAACCTATTGACCAATTATATGAAAGAAACAAAGTTGTTGGTTATGTCACCCCTATCCATGCTTCTCCTAAGAACCCTTCTCAGCGGGTTAATCCAAATACATCATGTGCATACCATTCCGGCATGAAAGGACATACTATTGACGAATGTCGTTCCCTGAAAGACAAGATCTAGGCTTTAATTGACAACAAGATTATTATAGCAAAGGAACCTGCTCCAAATGTTCACAATAACCCTCTGCCAGAACATAAGGGAGGAGGCATTCACATGATTAAAATACAGGATGATTGGTATCCCGAGGGATCGATTGGTTTGATCGCAAAAGGTGACAACCCAAAGAAACCAATAGTCACCCTTAATCCGATTGTGGTCTAGATTCAGCCGTTTGGGGACATCGAGGTAAACATGTTCGTGCCACTTGAGTTTGAAGCAATGCCCTCTGAAAAGATACCGGTGCCAATTGAGGTCGAATTCGTAAATACACCTACACCGTTTGAAGTTGCAGTTTTACCGCCCAGGGCAGATGCTCTGTTCGGAGTAAAGACAGCCACGCCAATTCTAATAGCGATGTCGACCATGGCACCATTCCATACAAAGGCTATTCCTTGGGACTATACAACCGAGGCAAGAAGGAAAGGCAAGGTTAGGTTCGGAGAGGCTATTGCGGTATAGGGTATTGTTGATACTCCGAGCCAGTTATTTCTAGATGACTATGGAGACAGATTGCATCCAGTATGTTCGGAAATGCCATAGTTGCCAAATTTATGCATACATGATAAAGGTGCCTCCGAACGAGCTCAATGCAACAAGCTCACCATGGATGTTTGCCGCTTGGGGAATGGATATCATCGGACCTATCGAGCCTGCCGCATCAAATGGGCATAGATACATTCTAGTGGCAATTGATTATTTCACCAAATGGGTTGAAGCAGCATCATATAAGGTAGTGACCAAGAAGGTTATGGCAGACTTTGTTCGCAACCGTATCATTTGCCGGTTCGGCGTCCCAGAGACAATCATCACTGATAATGGTTCCAATATCAATAGAGATCTCATGAAAGCGATATGTGAAACCTTCAAGATCAAGCACAAGAATTATACAGCCTACAGGCCTCAGATAAATGGAGCTGTAGAAGGGGCCAATAAGAACATCAAGAAGATACTGAGGAAAATGATAGAAAAACACAAGCAGTGGCACGAAAAGCTATCATTTGCTTTATTGGGATACTGTACCACAGTTCGCACATCAATTGGGGCGACTCCTTATATGCTGGTTTACGGTACCGAGGCAGTCATCCCAGCCGAATTAGAGATTCCCTCCTTGAGAATTATGCAGGAAGCAGAACTTAAAGATGCAGAATGGGTAAAGAGTCACTATGAGCAATTAGCCCTTATAGACGGGAAAAGACTGAATGAAGTTTGCCATGGTCAGCTTTATCAGAATAGAATGACCAGAGCCTTCAACAAGAGAGTCAGGCCAAGACAGTTCGCGCCAGGGCAGTTAGTACTGAAGAAGATTTTTTCGCACCAAGACGAAGCCAAGGGAAAGTTCTCTCCTAATTGGCAAGGTCCGTACATGGTTCACCAGGTTCTAACTGGAGGAACCCTCATACTTGCAGAAATGGACGGAGAAGTTTGGCCAAAGCCGATCAATTCAGATGCAGTGAAGCGATGCTATGTGTAACCATTATGATTTCTTTATGATGTATTTAACTACGCCTGACCTGATTCCCATTTAAGAGGGGATACTTAGGCAGCCTTATGGGTTCGGTCACAATTCAATAAAATTTTCATTTCCCCCGACATTGGAAACTGGGGCAGAATTTTGAGGAGGACCTTCAAAATTCTGAAGTTGATCTTCGCCAATCATCACGCGCAGCCGTCAAAGGCACCAGCCCAGTAAACTGGGGCAGAATTTTGAGGAGGACCCTCAAAATGCTGGAGCAAAAGAGGCCACAATATCTCAAACCGCATCGTAGTCGTCGGTTCACCCAAAGAAAGTCATTTTAAATTATGTATTTATATCATATTTTTATTATTTTACTAAATCATGCATGGCTACTGTCAAAATAGCTTTGTCTAGCAACACTACCCCAAATGGAAGCAAGAGCCGAGTAGGATAAGCGAGGTCCACGGGAAGACGAACTAACCTTCCCCCTTACAAAACTCACAATTTTTATTTGGATGCAGGCACCCCAGACATAAAGTCATCAGATACGATTACAAACTCATATTTTTCAGGAATACGACTCTCAAAATCATCGCCCATTTACAAGTGCTCTCCGCGCACGACATTTCCAGCAGTCACAGTGACAACTAACTGTCAGCTATCACCTCTCAGCTAAGAGATTTCGTTGCTTTTCGCATTTATTTATTGCATTGCATAAGGCTACCATTCTGCCTTCCAAGACTAAGCATTGTCTCCATTCTACATTTCCTTGCATTTCATAAGGCTACTTTTCTGCCTTCCGAGACTAAGTACTGTCTCCATCCTGCATTTCCTTGCATTGCATAAGGCTACCATTCTGCCTTTCGAGACTAAGCACTGTCTCCATCCTGCATTTCCTTGCATTGTATAAGGCTATCATTCTGCCATCCAAGGATAAGCTCTACCTCCATCTACATGGCTGAAAGATCGCCAACTTTATTTAAATCACGCATAGCTGAAATACCGCTACTTTATCTCTCTTGCATGGCTGAAATACTGCCACCTTTTACTTTCGTCTTGCAATCGGCTGAAATACCGCCAAACTTTATTTAAATTCCGCATCGGCTGAATATCGCCAACTTTATTTAATTCTCGGTATCAGCTGAAAGATCGCCAGTTATATTTAAATCCCCATCATCATCTATACTTATGCTTTTTGTTGGCTGAAATTTTGCCAGTTACATCTTTCTACATCGGCTAAAACATCACCAGCTTTATTTAAATTTCTATCGGCTAATATCGCCATTTATATTTATCCTTCACATCAGGTGAAATACGGCCAAATCTTGCATCTCATGGGCTAAAATACCGTCAAATCGTCCAAGGGCGTCATTGTTCGGAGGTACCATCTTCATAGCCTGAGAACGCCATGCCATGGCCCGAGGATCCCGCTTTATATTTTGCATATCATTATTCAAAGGCATCATGGTTCGGAAGCACCATTATCATAGCCCGAGAACATTATTTCATAGCCTGTGAATCCTTTATTATGCGCTTCATGGCCCAGGACGTCATGGTCTGAGGACGTCATCCTAACCGTCCAAAGACAACATTCATGGTCCAACGGGAACTTGCATCACATTTAAATTCTACACGATATGCTTTTATTACTCAATTGCAGGTACAACAGTTGGCAATGGCCATTAAAGCAGGAGCGATCTCGCTCCGGTTCTCGCAACCCATCAGTCTCTAACCATCCTTTTCCAACCCAAATGTTGCATCCGTCTTTTTTAAAAACTCCATCGACATATTCCATCGATGCATCCTGAACTACATATGACCTAATTCCTGTAAGACCAGGGATATGTACGTAGCTCAGAGACCAAAGCTCGGTCAAAACCTTTTCAAGTCGTTTCTCTCGGTCAAAATTGGTCATCATATCTTTACGCAACAACTCTTTCATTCTTCCCGGGTAAAGAGGGGCAGCTGTTGATACCCAATTTTTTCCTATGTATTTTATATACTCAAAATATGCTCAAAATTACATATATATGCATATATGAGCATACCCCAAGTGTTTTGGTATTTTTCCAAATTTTTAAAGATTTTCAAAATTAATTTATTGTCTATTTTAAATACTACAAAATTCGATAATTATTCCCAAAGTTATCATTTTGGCGAATAACTCATTTCACTCCCATATTTACACTAAAATATGGTTTAAATAAATTTTTCATATTTTTACACATTTATTTGGTATTTTTAAAGCTAAATTACATATAATTGTAATTATAGCCTATTTTTACAATTTAATCGTATTTTATAATTATAAAATCATTTCCAGTATTTTTAGATTACCATTTATACATTATTAATTAGTTCAATTCTTTTAATTCATTTTTAAAATTATTTTAGCTATTTTTATCAAATAAAAGGGAAAAACTAGGCTATTTAACATGTAGCCTCATCTCATTACAATTATAGCCCAAATTGAACCCAAATCCCCCGACCCAATTCTCAAATCACCCATACCTAATTTAATGACCCGGTCCAGCCTTGATCTAATCTGAGTCGTTGATCAAGTGAGATCAATGGCCCAGGTTTTATTTCCAAAATTAAAATCTAACAATACCCCCCCCCCCCCAAACCCCTCATCTTTCAGACGACCTCTCTCTCTATATATATACTGACTCTTGATCTCCCTTCTCTCTAGAACCTTCTGGTTCTCTCTCTCATCTCCGATGAATCCACCGCCTCTCCGGCCACCTCCAACCTCACTTCTCTCGACCACCAGCCGCCGTGAAACCTTGTCTTGTTGATTCCTTCAGTTTTCGAGACTCCAAAAGCCTCCACCATACAAGATGATCATCACAAGCTTTGCCTGGTTTGTCTCCAACTTTTCTCCGATGGTTTATGGTTCGATGGTGCTGCGAGCATCATTATTAATGAGTTTCACAGCCAGGTTCCTTACCTCTTACTGGTTTATTACGAAACCCTAATCTTCTTAAAACCCTTGTCTTTTAAACGATTTTTTAACTTATTCTTTTGTGTTTTACACTACTCCCTACTAGATCTTTTCGATTGTTCAAGTTTTCAAAGTTTTTTTTCTTTTAAAATTAGGGTTTCCTTAAGCCTTTCGAAGTCACTATATCTTCTGATTTTTTAGTATTATGTGTTTATGTTTGTGTTATGTGTTTGTTGGTGTGATCTTCTGGTTACTCTCCGAGTTCCATGTTTTAATTTTGCTATTAGGGTTCTAGCCTTCTATTGATTCTGTAATTTCTTGCTTAGGGTTTTATGATTTTCATGCCTATTGTGTTTTATAGGTCTAATTGTTCATCGTTTACCAAAGATTCTGCTGATTTTGTGTATCTCTTCGAATCCCTGAATTTGTATATGTTTTCCTTAGAAGTTTTACACTGATTTTTCGAATCACTTCCTTATTTGTGAAATGCTCTCCTTACTTAGTACTGATTCCCTGTGATTTTGAAATGCTCTCCTTACTTAGTACTGATTCCCTGTGATTTTCAATTTCATCCGTGATTCTTTGAACTAATTTGTGTGCACAATATGCTGTCCTTATACTTTCCTTACTTGAAGTATTCTGTATACTTTTACTACTCCTATTATGGAAATACCAGTCTTGCAAACAATAATTTTCCTTATTTGATACAATTTGCACCCGTTTGAACTAGGACTCCTTAATTGAAAGGAGTCCGAGGATTTAATTGATTCTAATTGGTATCATTTCCATAACTGTGATCAGCCTATACATGTTACCTTATTTTCCACTTGTTTTCAAAACTATAAGTACCCCCATTCTCTTTTGCATTACACACTGATACATTGCACATCACATACACGAATAAGAAAGTTCATTGCTCTAAACTCTCTCTTACACGCATAAGCATACTCAGTGTTCTCTCTTGTTTTCCACACATCCTCTCCCACTTTCTTGTTGATTACTGATTACTCAGTCAGCTGAAAGCCAAGACTGATTGATCTTTGGGGGTTGCTCCATTGTTCTACTGCTCTATATATTGTTGATTGTTTGGTATGTTTCTAGTTTAAGTTTACAGTATCCCAAAACAACATGTTTCAGTTCTTGATAAGATTCTTGTTATTCCTTTTGTGCTTTTACTTATGGTTCTATTTTTACCATGTAACTGGCATGTCTCTATGATTTCCCTTTCCCTTTAGTCTAATATGTCTCTTGCTTTCCCTTGTGTGATCCACTATGACTTTGTTTGATTCCTATGAAGCTAGCATACTTGTTTTGTCTATGTGCTTATCTTTCCTCTTATCTCAGCATGACCAATGTTTTCTTATGTGTTTTCATCCTCTGCCTAACATCTACCCCTACAAACTTGTACCCCTCCACCTAAGTGTTATATGATCTAATGTGTGGCTCTGTCTGACACTTAAAGCTGTTGGACTTTGGCATGAACACTATGTGATAACCATGTTGTAACTCTAGTCTAAGGACTAATTGTGTATAAGTCTACTTCTACCATGTGATTTATCTGTCCCCCAGTCCTTATCCCTACTTGTGTTTGCTTCCTGAACTCTGCATATCTTCTGAGTTGTGATTGTCCTGTTTCTTTCCTTTATTTTTTAAAACTTGTTTTTATAAAAAAAAAACTCCCAGTTGTTCTCTGGAACTATTTTCTTCAAAAACTCGTATTTCAAACCCAACTCTTTTAAACTCTATCACACTCTCACTACTCCTAGAGTTTAGGTTCTACCCTCTTCGTGTAAGCATTGCCTTGGGCACCTTTGAGTACCCATTTAACTTTGATGCACAAGGTTGGTAATTCCACACTGCACTTGTACAATATTTTGGTAATGTTTGGGTGCTGGTATTGACCAAGGACCCCTATTGGGCCCTTAGGGAGCTTTATCGCACCCAAACCATAGTCAAGGCTGTGAAACTCGTAAGAAGTGAGGTTGGAAGATCGGGCATGGCTGAAGGCTCCCTATAGAGTAGCCTCTTATTTTATTTTTCATTATGTAATCTAGCTATTATGGTTTGTAATAATTTGTAAACAACTGACTGGGGTTATAGTGAAATTGGGAGGGATTATGCATGCTTAGTTTAATTAATGGGTAGAAAACATGTCTATAGGGCTTTACTTACCAATTTGTGCAATAGAAGCCATGCGTAGGACATGCATCTTACACCTATATATCCTGCTTTAGGCTCTTTACTTTCGGATTGTTATACTCACTTTGTAGTCAGTTAGTAATTAACGAACAACTGTTATGAAACTACTACTGCATTTAGAGACCATGCTTTAGGAGCTTTATGTGCATTAGACATCATGTTATTTAGGGTTGCAATTGCTGAACGCCTCACCAACTATTTAATTTAATAACACAAGTTTGGCTAACTGCGTCTTCTCTTTAAAACTAGAATCAATATGCATGTTCACCACTTTTTTTAGACAAAAAGGCAATACATACATCGCCTGGGCAAGATTTAGGCCCAATAATAAAAAATGATTGATCTTGTTTACTAGTTTCAAACTACTCAACCTTTTAACTTTCCCAACTCTTTTTTCATCCGTCTCTCCAAAGTCCACTCTTTTACTGAAAATCCCTTCATCTGCAAACCTGTTTCGTATTTATAGGCTCTCACTAATTTCCTTATTCGTGCTCTGTTAAGCTTTTAAATTACTGGTACCTTTCTACCCAGGATCACGTTATTTTGATACTTGTCTAATTAAACTACTGCATTTTTTCAAATCTCTACCTTTTTTTTCAAAACGATGTTTTAACAGTTCCCTTACCTTTACTTACTAACTATTTTCTTAGTTGTATTTCTGCATGTCAAACGCTCTTCAGATCACTCGGTTGTGATTAAACCTTTT
Organism: Nicotiana glauca; assembly: GCA_026770625.1. Taxonomy (NCBI): domain Eukaryota; kingdom Viridiplantae; phylum Streptophyta; class Magnoliopsida; order Solanales; family Solanaceae; genus Nicotiana; species Nicotiana glauca. The sequence continues at coordinate 60,231 of MU787826.1, read as the reverse complement.
GCTAAAACTAACCTTTAACTCGCGTCCTTTTAATACCTTAAATGTGTTTGAGACGTGCTAACTACATATTTACTTGTGAGGGGTCTGTAAGCTTCTTATTTGCCTTTGTATGGTTCCTTTATGTGTAGTCCTACTTGTTATGCATGTCGCCTAGCATTTTGTCCTTTAAACCTAAGGGTCCAGCCTAGACCTTACCATGTAGGGATAGTGGTCCTAAATACCCTCTAGGACTTATAGGATGGGACGGGTAATAGCACGCAATAAGCATTCGTGACCAATCCACACGTTTTAATAACCTTTATGGGGTGGGAAAGGTAGACATGGAGATGATGATCACGCGATAAAACTATGTGTACGATTGGTTACCGGTGTTGTGTGGATGATCCATGTGATTTATAAACCTAGGACCTTTTTCCTTATGTTACTTTGTTTAACATCAATAAATTCTGTCTTTTCAAATTACCCAAAACTCCCCTTTAATTTTTCATTGCACTATTCCTTTTACTTCTAACTCTTTCTTCTTTGTTTTATTCAATATCTTGACTAATTCTTGCACTTAGACTCTCCCTCAAACCAATTATAGATTCCAACATGCTTGTTTGCAACCCTAATGTGTAAATTTATTTGTATACTTGTTTACATTAAAGTCACAACATAGCATGGCCAGGAACCACATTAGTGGATTTTGATTCCCCTCGAGATAATTTCTAGCCCTTACCCGAACTCTGGTTTTCAAATTCAAAAACCTTAGTGTCCTAATGCACTTAATCATTAGGTGGCGACTCTTCAAATCCAAAAACCGAATTCCCAAACGGGAATAGAGTTGTCTTCCCAAATGTCGTAAACCCGATTTTGCAAGAAAAAGGTCGATAGGTATGACGAGGACTTGTAGAGTTTATACCCCGAAACATTTAGCTGAGTTAAGCAATCAGGCCTCTAACCGGCCTCCCATCACCGAGACCAGGCCAGATGACATTTGGAGAAAGATACATGCCAAGGAATACTTGATCATCGACCAGCTAAACAAAACACCGACGCAGATTTCTATCCTTGCTTTGCTACAAAATTCTGATGCACACAAGAATGCCCTACTAAGGGTGCTGAGTAAAGCATATGTGCCAAGCAACATCACCGGTGGAGAAATGGCTAACATGGTAGGATAGGTATTGGAAAGTCACAAGATCACTTTTCATGAAGATGAGCTGCCACCAGAAGGTTTGAGCCACAACAAGGCATTGTACATCACCGTGCAATGCAAAGACTATTTTATCACCAGAATTCTGATTGATGGAGGGTCCAGCCTCAACATTTGTCCGTTGGTAACACTCAAGACATTGGGTAAAGGACTACACGAGATAAAGGACGGAGCCATCAATGTGAAAGCTTTTGACGGCTCCCAAAGGTACACCATTGGGGAAATTAGTCTGTGTTTGCAAATGGGGCCTACTTGGTTCAATGTTGATTTCAAGTGATAGACGTGCCGACATCCTACAATCTGCTTTTGAGACGACCATGGATTCATGCCGCTAGCGCCATAGCATCAACACTGCATCGGGCAGTGAAGTTTGAGTGGAATCACTAGGAGGTGATCGTTCACGATGACGGTAGCAATCCCATATACAGTCGCCAGACCATCCCGACAATCGTAGGTAGAAGAAAGATAGGTGGGGAGACCTATCACCACATCGAGTGGGTCAACGCCATTGATAAGGACAAATGGTGGGACAACAAAATTGAGAGCATATTGAACTGGAGCGAATATGAACCTGGCAAGGGGCTTGGAAAGAACCTCCAAGGAATCACTAAGCCCATAAAACTCAAGAAGCACAGCACCACCTTCGGTCTAGGATATGAGTATACCTGGAAAGAATTTAACAACTGGTCGCCGCCATGGCGCGGTCCTTACTATCCGCTGGAGCAGCCGATACCAAGCTTGGAATAGACTTTTCGACCAGCCGACGTTATCTATGGGTCAGAAGAAGAGGAAGCACTGGCAGCAGTAAAGAATTTATTCCTAGAAGACGATGACATGTATTGTTGGGTCGTTCCCAAGGAGGAGGGGGAGGAAGGCCCTTCCATACAGGCTGTAAGCAGAGGAGCATGCCTCAATAATTGGACTATCAGGACCACCAGAGCCCGGCGAGCCTCGGGGTAGCAAGGCTGAACAAGCATCATGCACTATCTTTTATTTTTACTAGTTAATCTTTCCTTTCGCATTTTAAATTTTCGCAATAAGATCTGCAATGTTTAAAATAGTTATGGAATTTATCAAAGCATTTAGATTTACCTTATAAGTCAACACTCTTATTATTTTTTCTCCTTACTTTACTTATACAGCATTACTATTACTTGTCTTGAAGAACCAATGACTGTGATATGTAATGAGACAACGTAACAAAAGAACATAGATTCATAGGAAGATGACATACCAGAAGAGATTGTTAATGAAGTTGAGAATTTTGAAAACAGGACGAAGTCCAACCTGGACGAGACTGAAATTGTTAATCTGGGGGATGAAGAGAATGTCATGGAAACAAGAATCAGCGTCCACTTATCGCCATCAGAATAGAAGGAATACACAGATTTTCTAAGAGAATATGAGGACATACTCACCTAGTCATATGATGACATGACGGGCCTGAGCACGTCTATTGTGGCTCACAAACTGCCGACTGATCTGATGTGTCCGCCGATAAAGCAAAATCTCAGAAAGTTTAAACCTGATATGAGTTTGAAAATCAAGGAAGAAGTCACCAAGCAGGTCAAAGCTAAAGTTCTCAGGGTAGTTGAGTATCTGACATGGTTAGCTAACATCGTGCTGGTACCAAAGAAGGATGGGAAGGTTAGATTCTGTGTCAACTATCGGGATCTTAACTGGTCCAGTCTGAAAGACGACTTTCCTTTACCAAACATACACATCCTGATCGATAATTGCGCCAAGCATGAGTTGCAATCATTTGTGGATTGCTTCACTGGTTAGCATCAAATCTAGATGGATGAAGAGGATGCTGAAAAAAAATGGCTTTCATTACGCCGTGGGGAATGTATTGCTAAAAGATAATGTCGTTCGGGTTAAAGAATGCAGGGGACACCTACATGAGGTCTATGACTACTATTTTTATGATATGATACACAAGGAGATCGAGGTGTATGTAGATGACGTTATCATCAAGTCCAAGAAGGCCACTGATCACATGGAGGATTTGAGGAAGTTTTTCAACAGATTGCGGAGGTATAACCTGAAATTGAATCCCGCGAAGTGTGCATTTGGGGTTCCCGCCGGAAACTTGCTTGGGTTTATTGTGAGTCATCGGGGAATAGAAATGGATCCATCAAAGGTCAAAGCTATTCAAGAATTTCCACCGCCAAAGAACAAAAAGGACGTGATGAGTTTGTTGGGGAGACTCAACTACATCAGCCGGTTCATAGCACAATCTACGGTCATCTGTGAGCCAATCTTCAAGATGTAGAAGAAGGATGCCGCCACCAAGTGGACTGATGAATGCCAGAAAGCTTTCGACAGAATTAAGGAATACCCATCAACACCACCAGTCTTAGTCCTGTCTGAGCCAGGTAGACCTTTGCTACTCTACATCGTGGTATTAGATGGTGCCTTCGGTTGCGTCCTGGGGCAGCATGATGAAACGGGAAGGAAAGAGCAGGCCATTTACTACCTCAACAAGAAGTCCACTCCATACGAAGCCTGGTATTCTCTATTAGAGTGTACCTGTTGTGCTTTGACTTGGGTGGCCCAGAAGCTGAGACACTACTTCTGGGCCTATACTACATATCTCATATCAAGGATGGATCCTCTAAAGTACATCTTTCATAAGCCCATGCCCACTGGCAAGCTAGCCAAGTGGCAAATCATGTTGAGTGAATTCGACATCGTTTATGTAACCCAGAAGGCAATAAATGGACATGCACTAGCAGATCACCTTGTGGAAAATCCTGTAGACGGAGAATACGAACCCCTGAAAATGTATTTTCCTAACGAAGAGGTATCATTCGTGGGAAAAGACATTGCAGAACCTTATGATGGTTGGAGAATGTTTTTCGATGGAGCAGCAAATTTCAAAGGAGTTGGCATAGGAGCAGTCCTAGTGTTAGAAACCGATCAACATTATCCGGTGTCAGCTAAGCTCAGGTTCCCGTACACCAACAACATGGCCGAATATGAAGCCTGCATCCTAGAGGTCAAGATGGCCATTGACATGAACGTGTAAAAGTTGCTAGTAATTAGAGATTCAGACTTACTCATACATCAAGTCCAAGAAGAATGGGCAACCAAGAACTCTAAGATACTCCTGTATCTGCACCATGTGCAGGAACGGAGGAAGAGGTTCACAAAGATAGAATTCCGACATGTTCCCAGGATCCAGAATGAATTCGTCGATGCATTGGCTACTCTGTCATCCATGATACAACATCCAGACAAAAACTTCATTGATCCCATTCCAGTAAAGATCCACTACCAGCCAACTTATTGTGCCCATATTGAAGAAGAGGCAGACATAAAGCCTTGGTTTCATGATATCAAGGAATATTTAGCAAAGGGAGAATACCCAGAGCTTGCAAATCCTATTTAGAAGTGCACCCTTCGGAGTTTATCCAACAACTTCTTTCATAATGGAGGAATCTTATATAGGAGGACTCCTGATTTGGGATTATTAAGGTGTGCCGAAGCAAAGGAAGCATCCAAACTGGTAGACGAAATCCACGCTGGGACTTGCGATCCACATATGAACGGTTTTGTCTTAGCAAAGAAGATACTCCGAGCTGGTTACTTTTGGATGACTATTAAAATGGATTGTATTCAGCATGTCCAAAAATGCCACCGCTGTTAGATACATGCAGACATGATAAAGGTACCTCCCAATGAGCTTAATGCAACAAGCTCACCATGGCCTTTCGCGACTTGGGGAATGGATGTTATTGGACCGATCAAGTCTGCCGCTTCTAACAGGCACAGATTTATCCTGGTAGCAATTGACTATTTCACCAAATGGTTCGAAGCAGCATCTTACAAAGCAGTAACTAAGAAAGTCGTGGCAGACTTTGTCCGCGACCACATTATTTGTCGGTTCAGGATTCAGAGTCAATCACTACTGATAATGGCTCCAACCTCAATAGTGACTTGATGAAAGCCATGTGTGAGACCTTCAAGATCAGACACAAGAATTCTACAGCCTATAGGCCTCAAATAAATGGAACCGTAGAAACCGTCAATAAGAATATCAAGAATATACTGAGGAAAATGATAGAGAAGCATAAGCAATGGCACGAAAAACTATCATTTGACCTGCTAGGATACCGAACCACAGTCCGCACATCAACCGGGGCAACCCCCTATATGCTGGTTTATGGTATAGAAGTTGTCATTCCCGCTGAAGTAGAAATTCCTTCCTTAATGATCATTCAAGAAGCTGAGCTCGACGATGCATAATGGGTGAGAAGTCATTACGAGCAATTAGCCCTTATCGACAGAAAGAGAATGAACACAGTTTGCCACGGTCAGCTTTATCAAAACAGAATGTCAAGAGCCTTCAACAAAAGAGTCAAGCCAAGACAATTCACACCAGGACAGCTGGTATTAAAAAAAAATTCCCGCATCAAGATGAAGCCAAAGGAAAGTTCTCTCCCAATTGGCAGGGTCCCTATATGGTTTACTGGGTTCTGACAGGAGGAGCCCTTATACTTGCGAAAATGGACGGAGAAGTTTGGCCAAAACCAATCAAGTCAGATGCAGGCAAGCACTACTATATGTAATCTTTGTGTTTTCCTATATGATGTAATATAAACTATGTCTAACCTAATTCCCGTTTAAGAGGGAATACGTATGCAACCTTATGGGTTCGGTCACAATTCAATAAAATTTTCATTTTCCCTGCAATTGAAAACTAGGACAGAATTTTTAGGAGGACCCTCAAAATTTTGAAGTAATTTCAGTCGGTCATCGCAAGCAGCCGCCAGAAGCATCAACCCGTTAAACTGGGCAGAATTTTGAGGAAGACCCTCAAAATTCTATAACAAGAGAGGTTGCAATGTCTTGAGCCACGTCACAGTCGTCGGTTCACCTAAAAGTTATTTCTTAAATATATATTTATGCCGTATTTTTACAAATTCATGCATGTTTATTATCGAAATCCCTTTGTTCAGCGACGCTACCCCCAATGATACATACCCTATCACCAGATCAAAACCGAACAGGTCAAGCCAGGCCAGCGGGGATACGAACTAACCTTCCCTCTACAAAACTCATTTGAATCCGATTTTGACCATTATTTTCATATCCGTAATAGTGCGAAAAGAAGGCACGGCTCCAACTTTTTCAAGAATAGTGGCGTTGAGTTTCTCGACCCTTTGACTTAGGATTAGTCAGTTCTATTTCTCGATGGGGTGGGGAAGGGATATAACTCAGCGGTAGAGTGTCACCTTGACATGGTGGAAGTCATCAGTTCGATCCTGATTATCCCTAAGCCCAATATGAGTTTTTAT
>MU787826.1:661-53335 GCA_026770625.1 Nicotiana glauca | reverse complement strand
GCGACATAAAGACTCCTTATTCTTATTTCTTATTTAGTATTTCGAATTAATTATTATTTCTATTTATTTTATTTTTTATTGAGTTTTATTTTACAGAATAAACCTAAACTAAAACTTTGTTGTTCAGCATCTTAAGCTAGCCATCCCTTAGAAGGTATTGTTAAAAGATCATCAATTCCTAATGAAATGGATGTAGCAGTAGCCTGTTGGAACCCCAGAGTTTTAACTTGATCCAGGATATGTGATGTATATGCCATTCCGAAGTGATCTATTAATCTGCTAATAAGTCGTTTCATGGCAGTTCCGTCTATCGCATTATTGTGAAAGAACATATTGGCCCGTTCTGCCATAAGTACCTCCATATTCCGCTGAGTAGAATTCGACAATAGTCTTGAGTCCAATTTTTCTTTGAATGCATACACTTGGATTGCGAAAGCATCTGACATACTATACGCTCACGAGACAAACTTTGTTCAGGAATACAACTCTCAAAACTATTGCATTTACCAGCATTTGCGCATACGAGTTTTCTACAAATAAAAATAGAAAATGGAAGGCTTGTTATTCAACAGTATAACATGACTTATATACTCGTGTCAACCATGGTGTATGTAGATCTATTCAAAATTTTAATGAAGTTGATTGGAAAAATACGGACTTCTCTATAGAGAATTAGAATTTTGATATGCTAGTGGGTTGCCCGGAATTCGAACCCGGAACTAGTTGGATGAAGTAGATAAGTTCCTTGTTAAATAAAATAAATGTTAATCTTAAATTAAATAAACAAGTAAAGACCCCTCCCCAAGCCGTGCTTGCATTTTTCATTGTACACGGTTTTCCCTACGTATACATCAGTTCCTTTCTTATAGAAATTAGAAAGACTTTAAAAAGTTGAATACTCAGTTGGTTTACCCCTTAATTACTATTACAATCAATATTTCAGAATAGTAAAATTTTTGTATCTCTTCATCATTTAGAAAATCTAAAACACACGCCGGCGACATTCCCTATATTGCAATGCCCCCAGCGGTCACGATATCGTAACCTGCTATCAGCTAAGAAAACTCTATTACCATTTGCCATTTTATTTTATTTCTGTATTGCATAAGGCTACCATTCTGCCTTCCGAGACTAAACATTGTCTCCATCTGCATTTCTGCATTGCATAAGGCTATCATTCTGCCTTCTGAGACTAAACACTGTCTCCATCTGTATTTTTGCATGGCTGAAAGATCGCCACTTTATTTATACTTGTATGGCTGAAAGACTGCCACTTTATTTACGCTTGCATGGCTAAAAGATCGCCATTTTATTTATGCTTGCATGGCTGAAAGAACGCCACTTTATTTACGCTTGCATGGCTGAAAGATCACCACTTTATTTACGCCTGCATGGCTGAAAGATCACCACTTTATTTACATTTACATGGCTAAAAGATCGACACCTACTGCATCTCATGGGCTGAAAGATCGCCACCTACTGCATCTCATGGGCTGAAAGATCGCCAAATTATCCGAAGTCGTCATTGTTCGGAGGCACCATTTGCATAGCCCGAGAATGTCATACCATGGCCTAAGGATCCCTTTAATCTTTTGCATATCATTATTCAAATGCATCATGGTTCGGAGGCATCATTTTATGTCATGCAAATCCTTTATTATACGCTTCATGGCCTAGGACATCATGGTCTAAGAACATTATCCTAACCATCCAAGGATAACATTTATGGTCCGACGGGAATTTGCATCATGTTTAAATTTATACACAATATATGCTTGTGTTCTTATTTGCAGGTGAACCGGTGAGCAACGACCATCTCGGCAGGAACGATCCCGCTCCAGTTCCCGCAGCCCTATCAAACCTTAACCATTCACCCCGTCCAAAATATTGCGTCCGCTCTTGAAAGTCTCCATCGGCCTGATTCCTGTAAGTCTATGGATATATAGGCAGCTCAGAATTGGCCATCATATCTTTACCCGACAACTCTTTCATCCTTCCCGGATAAAGAGGGGAAGTTTTTGATACCCAATTTTTCCATGTATATTTTTAATATGCAAAATACTTTCAAAATATCCTGTATATGCATATATAAGCATGTCCGAAGGTCTTATTATTTTTTCTTAACTTTTAAAGATTTTTAAATAAATTTATGGCCCTATTTTTATCAATAAAAAATTAATAATTATCCCCAAAATTATTATTTTGGTGATTCATTTATTGGAATCTCATATTTATACTAAAACATAGCTAACATAATTTTTGCACCTTTTGTAGAAATTTATTTAGTATTTTAAAAACTAATTGCATATAATTGCAATATTAGCCTCTTTTAAGGTTTAATTGTGTTTATAATTATAAAATTAACTCCAGTACTTTTAATTTGATAATTACATACTATTAATCATTTTAGTGCCTTTAATTTATTTTCAGAAATTATTCTACTATTTTTTATAAAATAAATAAGGGAAAATGACTATTTAAATATTAGCCCATTTTTATTTCAATTTTAGTCTGATTTGGCACTCCAATTAAACCCAATTCTAAAAACCAATTACCCAGCCCAAATCCTAATCTACCCAACCCACGACCCTTTTAAAATAACCCGCCCGAATCCCCATTCAATCCAGGTCGTTGATCAAAATGATCAACGGTCACCATTTAACCTTTCCTTTTTAATTTTCCATTACCCCCCAAACCCTAATCACTTCTCACTTGTAGCTGCTCTTGAATTTCCCCTTTTCCTAGACTCTCTCACAAACCTAGCCGCTGCCTTCTACCACCACCCCAAAATCGCCTGAATCAATGGCTTCCGAAGCCATTAAAGGCTTGTATCTGCCTCATATGACTCCTACATGCTTGATTATTATGGTTTCAAGACCAGACTTTGAAGAAGCTTGGTCCAGACCTCGAATGCTTTCAGTTCCATGGCTATTTTCGGCCATCTTTGACCTTGTTCCGGCCAGCCATGGCTATTCAAGCCTGACTCTTGGCTTCTCTTGCTCAGATCAATGACCTTCCAAGCCTATCTCACCATCTGGGTTCTTCTGAAACCCTAACCTTTGAGGTTCTTCTGATTCTTTTAGATCCGTTGTAGATTTGTGTTTCTCTAAGCTTTTAAACGTTTTCTCAAAGTTTCTTTCAAAACTTTACCTTCAGAAGTTTTATCTTTTCCGATTTATGGTTTTGTTCAGTTATTTAGAAGTTTCTCTGATCTTTAGCATGTTCTACTATGTTTCTTTATGTTGTTCTTCTACTGGAGTGTGCAGGTTAAAGTCTTAGTCTTTCTTAAGGTTTCTGATTTTATTTTCTTTGTTGATATTTTTGCCTGATTCTCTTGTATTTCATCTCTATACTCGATTGATGGTAGAAACCCTAAAATTTGGGGGTTCATTTGAGTTTTGAGACTATTTGCTATGTGAATTTGCCTGTTCCTCATCTCTGAACTTGTTTGATTTCAAAACCCTAATTTCTTTGGACCTATTTGAGTTTCTGAAGTTGATTCATCTACTGCTCGACTGAGTTTCGAAATCTTTGTTTCAACTTTTGTTTCTTTGTATGATTCTGACTTCCTGCTAAACTCTATAAGATCTTTTAGTTGACCCCTTTTGCATGCTATTTGATACTCCCTCTTCTCTGTTACTGAGGTGACTACCATGTTCCTATAGTCCACTACTTACTAATTTTGTGATTGCGTGACACTTCTCTTTATCATGGATTCAGTCTTGCATGCTTAATATTTATGCACTCTTTATAGGCTAAATTTCCACTCGAAATAACCCTTAATTGTGGACTGATACCTCCTCGTGTAAGTTTGATTGATTCTTTCCTTGTTTACTGATTTCCCTGTTTCTTGGGTTGATTTGAAAGCTTTCCTTAGCCTTTCAATTATCCTATTTCTAACTTGGTTTAGTTGTTTATTCATGAACCAGTAATTTTGAATCCCTGACTCCTTGATTTACTATGTGTTGATGCGTTATTGTGTTTCTTACCTTATTTGGTTAACCGAGTATTTGAAAGATTCTTCCCTTAATTAAACCCCTATGTATTTACCCCTAATTGTCTACTTTGCACAAGATGCTTACTTGATTTCTTTCCTTAAAATTTTTTTGTCCACTACCATTTGGTTTTAACTCCTTGATTAAAGGAAGTCTTTGATATTGATTGATTTTTAATTGATACACAGTTCCATAATTATTTTCTTGCCTTACTCTCCACCTATTTTCAAGCTATAAATACCCTGCTCTTTCATTGACACACACACACACACGAACACTCTTAGTTCTTGAACTCACGCTCACACCCAAAAAGTATTCTCTCTTGTTACTTGTATCGTGGCCTGCTTTCAAGTCCTGCTACTTGCTTTTACTGTATCTTGCTCTTTGAAACTAGTATGTTCTTATTAAGATTTTCAGCAATCACAACAATGTGTTTACTTAATACTTTTACCCTTTTGTCTGTCTTCTGCATGCGTTTAGTTCAATACTTATTTTAGCATGTTGTAATTTCCTTCTGCCTGCTCTGCATCTACTATGCATCGTAAATGTGTTTGATGCTAATGGTTTGTTTGAGGCATGACTATATTAAGTATTACTGTCTACGACTCAAACTCGATTCCCCTGGAATCATAACCTCTATGTCACCATCATATGTGTGTATTCTTGTTGATTTTATAAGCATAACATCACTCTCTATTGTTGTGTATGCCCAGAATTAGGTAATGCCTAAGTACATAGGCTCTTTGCAATCCCCAATCCCTGAACCACTTTGTGTGAAATCGTCAATCCTATAACTGTTTCCCAGCACCTCTTCCCCTCCTCTTTACTTTCTTAGTTCTTTAAAACTCTGTTTTTGCACTTGCACTCGCTCGTAAACTTTAAGTTCTGCCCCCTCTTATGAGCCTTGCCTTGGGACCCATTGAGCTCCCTCTGAACTTGGACACTTGAGGGCTGGTCGTTCCATATTTCACTTGTCCCTATTCTGGTGGTACAATTTAGGTGTGAGCACTGCCCGGAGTCCCATTAAGGCCCTTAGGGAACTCTGACACACTCAAATTGGAGAAAGACTTTGGATCAATGGTCTTTGAGTTGGTCTATCTCGTTATTCAGACAGGAAGTTAGAATCAGGCTTTACTTTGGTTGTACTTTTCTTTATTACTTTTCTAATGTAATTTATTTCTGGGTTGTAATAAACATTTGGGGCTGGCTAGTGAAAAGGGGTGGGCAACTATGCATGCAAGGGTAGAAATCATGCCTATAGGGATGTTATAATTTTGCATATGCAAACTACCATCTAGAAATCATGCCCATAGGGTATTATAATTCTGCACATTGAAACTACCACCTAGAAATCATGCCTATAGGGTGTTTAAATTCCTATTCAAACTTCACCTAGAAATCATGCACATAGGATTGTTCTAATGTAAATTTGTATATTCAAATACATATAGAAAGCATGCATGTAGGATTGCTAAATCTGCATATTCAACTACATATAGAAATCATGCCTATAGGACTGTTCAATTCTGTATACTCAACTTCACCTAGAGACCATGCCTATAGGAATGTTTAATTCTGCATAAGGTTTTAAACAAGTTCTGTATTTAGATGCTATGTTTATAAGGTTTAAAAAAAAGTTTTCTGCATATAGATACTATGTCTATAGGGCTTCTGCACTTAGGTACTCCATCTATAAGGTTTTTTTTGCAATTCGACACCACGTCTATAAAGGTTTTAAAATAAGGAATGCATAGAAAGCATGCCTATGGGAGTTTCTAAATGAATTCACTTCACTTAATGCCAGACCTATGAATCAGTAATAATGGATATCATCAGTTGCAGAACTTGTAATCAATTCGTTTAAATTCTACCTCTCTTTTGATAATTTGAGTCCTTTACTTAACCAAAGTTTAGCAAGCATGCATATAGGATCCCGAATAATTCATTTCGAGTTTTACTTTCTTATCACTTTTTGAATTCAGTAGATCTCATGCCTATAGGACCCCGTCTTAACACCTAGGCAAGACTTAAAGTAATAATTAAAAAATAAATATGCTTCTGTCAATTATTACAACCAGCAGGCAAGCCTAATTTGGGCTTCTTATCTGAATTATGTAATAAACCAGTCTGCCTCAACTTTTAAACTCCCTCATCTTTAATTTTAATCAGACCTAAAACAGTATGTGCAAGTCATGCTGCTTTCTTTGTTTAAGGAGGTATATGTGNTTTTTTTTTTTTTTTTTCCCCCCCCCCCCCCCAACAAAATATGCAATATGTATTTTTGTATGTCGCCTTAGAATTTTTGCCTTTGAAACTTCATATAATCCCAATATCCCTCCCTTCTTAGGATTAGTAGTCATATGTGCCTCCGGGACTGAAAGAAGTGGGGCGGGTAATAGCATGCAATAAGTAATCGAGACCAATCTGCACTTTAAATACCTTAACGGGGTAGGAAGGGTAGATATGGATATGATGACCACGCGATAATGTCACGTGTAGCCCCTCATTGAGGAGTGATTATCGGGCATTGTGTGGAGTGATCCATATTTTTAATAAACCTAGGACCCCCTCCCTTTATTCTTTATTTCTTTTTTAACTCTTTATTTTAAAATCAGCTTTTCTAATTGCTCTTTCAAACCTTGTTTACTTTTAAACCATTATGTATTAAAATCCCCTCTTATTTGAGCCTTATTTGTTTATATATTAATTGTACCCAAATTCACAATAATTGTCTGGCCGGGAACCACACTAGTGTATTCTGAGGGGTGTCTAACAAATTTCCCTTAGAATAATTTCAAGCCCTTACCCAATCTCTGGTTGTTCAAAATCAAACTCTTTTGGTGTCCTAATGCACCCTAATCATTAGGTGGCGACTCTTAAAATGCTAAACCCAATTTCCAAAAGGAACGAGTTGTCCCTCCAAATGTCATAAACCCGGTTTCCGCGGAGGAAAAAGGGGGCGCGACAGAAGCCCCATGAGAAAAATTACTCAGCATATGATTTAGAGTCGGCAACCATTGTTCCGCGTTGAAAATTTGGAGGCACTATCTCTACGGCATGTCTTGTGAGGAATTCACAAATTACAGGAGTCTCCAGCACTTGTTTAAGCAAAATGATTTGAACCTGAGGTAACGGAGGTTGCTAGAGCTACTAAAGGACTATGATATCAACATTCTTTATTATCCCGGGAAGGCCAATGTGGTGGCTGATGCATTGAGTAGAAAGGTTGAGAGCATGGGTAGTCTTGCTTATATTCTAGTTGAGGAGAGACTGTTAGCTTTGGATGTTCAGGCTTTGGCCAACATGTTCGTGAGGTTGGATGTTTCGGAGCCTAGTCGGGTTATTGCTTGCATGGTTTCGTGGTCTTCTTTATTTGAGCGCATCAAGGTGCATTAGTATGACAATCCCCACTTGCTTGTCCTTAAGGAAACGGTGCAGTTCAGTGATGCCAAGGAGGTTACTATTGAATATGATGAGGCATTGAGGATGGAGGGCCGGATCTATGTTCCGAATGTGGATGTGTTGCATGAGTTGAATTTGGAGGAAACCCATAGTTCACGGTGTTACATCCATCCGGGTGCCGCGAAGATGTACCACTATTTGAGGCAGCACTACTGGTGGAGAAGAATGAAGAAAGATACTGTGGAGTATGCAGCTTGGTGTTTGAATTGTCAGCAGATGAAGTACGAGCATTAGAGACCGAGGAGTTTGCTTCACAGGCTTGATAATCTAAAGTAGAAGTGGGAGCATATCACCATAGATTTTGTAGTTGGACTTCCACGGACCTTAAGGAAATTCGATGAAGTATGGATCATTGTGGAGAGACTAACTAAGTCTACACACTTCATTCCAGTTATGACTACCCACACTTCATAGCAGTTGTGTGATCACCTGATAGGTTATTTTGAGTACTAGACTTTATTTCCGTGTTTCAAGACTTCCAATAGCTTTATTTGATATTTCTTAATTTTTGTGCGTGGTCCGCTTCTTTTTTTATATTTTTTTACGTAAATATTTGAAGAAAATTTGATTTTTGGCTTTAAAAACAACTTGAATTGACCACGGTTAATATTTTGTGCAAATGAACTCAGATTGCTATTTTAACAAATCCAGTGGTTCTGTATCGTGATTTTGGACTTAGACGTATGCCCGGAATTGAATTCGGAGGTCCCTAGGTTGATTTGACTTATTTTGTCAATAGCTAGTAATTTAAAAAAATAAAATTCCTAAGTTTGATCATAGGTTGACTTCATGACTATCAGGTTCGGATTTTAACTTTGGGACTTGGTATAGGTTTTTGCTATTTGAACCTTATGTGCAAAATTTGATGCAAATCGGAGTTGGTTTGATATGATTTGGACGCTTGATTGAAGTTCTTGAGTTTTCTTTGATATTTCATATTTTGTTATTCAATTCGTAGTTCTAGGTATTATTTTGGTATTTTGATCACGCGAGCGAGTTCGTATGAATTTATTACACTTGTGTGTATGTTTAGTTTAGAACCCGAGAGTCTCGGGTGAGTTTCGGACGCGTTTCAGATGAGTTTGGAAAGTTTGAGAACTGCTGATGCAGTGTTGCTTCTCATGTCTAATGCAAGCAGCCTCACTTTTGCGGACAAAATGTTCGCATTTGCGAGCATGGACTGGGGACTGGGACTTCGCATTTGCAAAGAGGGAGTCGCAATTGCGAGGAGCTCTATGTCCGTATTTGCGACTTCGACGTCGCAATTGAGATGCAGTGTTGAGTTAGGGTACCTTCGCATTTGAGAAGAAGTTAGCCGCTTATACCAAGGAGGGATTTTCGCATTTGCGGCATATAGGCTTTTGGTTCACAATTTGCATTTGCGGTGTTCGCAATTGTGAACAAGACATCGCAATTGTGACATCTGCAGTTGAGTAAAAGAGAAGAAAATTGGGACTTAGCTCATTTTACACCATTTCTCAACACTAAACACTCTAGATGCAATTTTTCAAGGATTTTCTTTTTCCATAAATTATTGATGAGCAAATTTAATCCATTTTATTTCAATTCCCCATTACTTTTCGTGAGATTGCAGTATCAAATTTAGGATTTTTATGGTAGAAATTAGGGATTTGGATAGAAATTAGAATTTTGTAAAATTGAGATTTAGACCTCAAATTGAGGTCAGATTACGAAACAAATTACATAACCGGGCTCGTGGTGAATGAGTAATCGGGTTTTGGTCGAATCTCGGATTTTGACCAAGAGGGCCCTGGGTGGACTTTCATTGAATTTTTCAAAAATAATCAAAATTGAATATTTTCCATTAATGGGTAGTTTCTAAAGCTTATTTTAAATTGTTTGATCAATAATTTGCTACATTTGGATGGTTTGGAGGCTTGTTCAGAAGACAAGGTCTTGGTTGATTGATTGCTTTATTCGCGGAGTAAGGTAAGTGTTGTGTCTAACCTTGAATTGAAGAAATTAGAACTTGTTGAAGTATTTCTTATGCGAATTATGTGAGGAAGCGGCATATGCAAGGTGACAAATGTATATGCGTCGTCATGGGATTTAGCATGCAGGATTGAGATATTTATTTCCATATCTTCCTTTATTTAATGTTACTTCTTGTTATATGCTTTAATTGTTACATGCTTTTACTTGACATCTGTGAAATACTTGTTACTTGCCTAAATTTGTTCTCTCACACGAATTCTGTTTATTTTCTACCTGTCTCTACTTACTTCAATTGTATATTTTAATTGTAACATGTTTTATCTGCCTTTATTGTTTTTATATTGTTTGATGCACTTTATTATGTTGTTTAGCTTATGTGAGCGTTTAACTCTTCCGTACTAGTAAATTGGTACAGGTTTAGATTCTGAGATATTGATTATTCCCCGCTAAATTATGTGGTTCTTTATTGTTCTGTATATTCCACCTTCTTTGTGTTGATATTTTGAAAATAGTTGAGTTGTTTATGTTAATAATTTAAAATTGTTTGGGGATCGTGTTGCACACCGCAACGGTATTGAAATGATATGAAGGAATAAGGACGGATTATAATGTGAACAAATGATAGAGTAGGATCGAATTGCGTACCGCAACAGATTTGATATATTGTATTGTATTGGTTTGAGATTGTAGAGTTATTCTTGGTATTGTAATATGAGACTTGCGGCTTTAATTCTAGGCTCTTTGGTAGTTGACTTTCGGATCTGTTTTCATGAGTTTGTTGCTTTATTTCTATTCTTGTTTTTCTATTATTATTATTTTGTACAGGTTATTTATGAGTGACTTGTCGTAGCCTCGTCACTAATTCGTCGAGGTTAGACTTGGCACTTACAAGGTACATTGGATCTGTTGTACTGATACTATACTTCTGCACTTCTTGTTTGGATATCGGAGTTGATACCATCGGCGCATAGCAAGAATGCTCGGATTTAGCTACTTTTGGAGATTTGAGGTATAGTTGCATGGTATGGGCAGCCCCAAAGCCCCCTTCCAGTCTATCTTTACTATTTATGTAGTTTCAAATAATTGTATTTTGTTTGGATTTTATCTATAGCACTCTAAATGCTCATGTATTCGTGACTCTAGATTATGAGATATGTTTAGATTTCGTCATTTGGAACTTTATTATTCCATTCCATGTTATTATAGTTTATTTTCATTAATATTTTAATTTGAATTTTTAAAAATTATTAAGTAATTTAGCTAACGTTGGCTAGCCTAACAAGTAAAATATTAGGCACCATCGCGATCTTGAGGGGTGGGATTTTGGGTCGTGATAAGTTGGTATCAGAGCACTAGGTTGCCTAGGTCTCACAAGTCATGAGCAAGCTCAGTAGAGTATGAAGGATTGATACGGAGACGTCCATACTTATCTTCTAGAGGCTATAGACTTTAGGAAAATTTCATTCTTTCATTCTCTATCATGCGACGTTATTCCATTACTAAAGTTTGAACCATTCTGTTATTGTTATCTCGTAGATGGTGAGAACTCTCACAACATCTATAGCCAAGCAGGAGCCAGATCCCCTTGTTGCAGCCACAACCAAGGGTAGGTGCCGAGGTAGAGGTCAGCCTAGAGCACGTGCAATACCACCCATTACGGAGCCTCAGATTGATCACGAGGGGGAGATTCAAGTCCAGACTGTACCAGTCGGACCTGCTCAGGTCCCGAAGGGATTTATAGCCATTACTGTAATTCAGGATGCCTTAGTCCGCTTAGTTGGACTCATGGAGAGTGTCACTCAGGCTGGAGTATTTCATGTAGCACCAACTGCCTCTCAGGTTGGGAAGGAGCACAAACTCTTCCCACTCACACTCTGGAGCAGATACTCACATATATCGGACTCCGACAGTTGCAGCAGTTGGGGTAGTTTAGTCCATTGTTTCTTTATAGCCCAGGGAGAGGCTCGCGATGTCTTCTGAGGGATTGATGCGATTGGATAAGTTGGTCAAGCTCTTTCATATTCATTTTTGTGGTAAATCTTTTGAGGACCCACAATATTATTTGGACTATTGCCAGAAGGTGTTGCACAACATGGGTATAATTGACACCAATGGGGTCGACTTTATAATATTCGAGGTGACCAGTTCTGCCAAGAGGTGGTGACAGGATTTTGAGCGGAACAGACCAGCTGGTTTTCCTCCAGTTACTTGGGATCAGTTTTCGCAGCTATTTCTAAAGAAATTTGTTCCTTTCACTATGAGAGAGGAGTATCGCAGGAAGTTCGAGCACCTCCAGTACGGTGGCATGACTATCACCCAGTATGGGACCAGATTTGTGGACCTAGACCATTATATATCTATCTTGATTCCCGCTGATAGAGAGAGAGTGATGAGGTTTATTGATGGTCTTACTTTCGACATCAAGCTTCAGATGGCCAAGGAGACAGGGGATGATATTTCTTTCAAGAGGGTAGTAGATATTGCTAGACGGATTGAGATGATTCATAGTCAATATAAAGAGATGATGTTTGAGATGAAGCGTCGTCATTTCGGTTTCTTTGATGGTGCCTTATCTGGAAGTAAGATTCTTTTGGTAGAGGACATCCTCCCAGGCCGATTCAGTAAGTTCTCCATACATCCCACTGTGCTTCAGACATCCGTGGTTTGTATGGCCTCATCCTGAGCAGCCAATATTTATTATACATTTAGCTCTTATTAGTGCACCACCGCTACAGAGTTACCACAGTAGTTATCCGGTCCATCAGGGACAGTCTCAACTTCAGCAACCACAACAACCTAGAAAGTGCTTTGAGTGTGGAGGTGTAGGTCATATGAGGAGGTACTATCCCATATTGATGAGCAACAGACATTAGCAGGGTTCTCGTTCCATTATGCTGGCACTGGTTGCTCCACTGCCCGCACAGCCAGCGATCGACCCCTCTCCCGGTCAGGCTGCTAGAGGTGGAGGTCAGGTCATTAGAGTTGGAGGCTAACCAGCTAGGGGTCGTCTGGGGGGCGGAGGTCAGAGTGGTGGGCCCCACCTTTATCTATCACAAGAAATCGAGCAAATCAACTTTAAGAAGTGTTCAAATAATGATTGAATTGCTTAAACTAACTAATTACAAATAATGAAAATGGAGTAAATTATTAATTAATTAAAGCAACAAGTTGTAGACTACATTAAGGAATCCTAGAGTTATAATTTTTTCGATTGTCAGAGTCATTCTCGCTACGTTACCTATAAACTCTCCGATTTACTCTCTACCGTAGTGAGTACTTTACTTATCGCGATTCTCTCCCGCGTAATCACAGTAATTAATTAGATATATTATCTCAAACAACTTCAGTTGATATTTCTATTATTCGCTCTGGCCACGTCAAAGCTTCGTTATCTCTAATCTTACTGTTAAACCCACCATACTGATCTCTCATATACCAAGGGACTGAGTTGTTCAACAACTACCTAAGTGTATATTTTTTTTCTCAAGCAAAACATAATAAATAGGCATAATCAATCAAGGACCCTTCAATTAACTGAAATAAACATATAGTTGAACAAGTAGAGAGATTCAAAGGCTTGATTGTAGTAAAACGTAAGAAGAATTCATCATTCAAAAGGTTCCATCAAACTCCTAGATAGTAAAATTAGCTACTCATAATAGTATGCATGAATACAATACTAGAATTCATAACCAATAAACAAATAAAGAAAGAAGAAGATTAGAACTCTTTTTTGAATCATTCATCTTGCTCTGTACGTGTTCTACCTTCAAAAATATTGTGTAATCTTTTAAAAATAGTGTAAATTTATATTTTTACAGAGTAGGGTTGTTATGGAGTGGACTAGTTCTCTCTAATTACGGAACAAAGAATTGGGTTGCATGCCAGGACTCGCGCGCCGCAGTCCGCAACTTTTTAAATTTTCTCCACGCCAGGTCCATTACCAAATGTCTATACTTAGCTATTTTAAGAAAGTGTCATTCCCCCGTTGTGCCATATTTCGTGCGACACATGCCTTGTGACATGCTCCCACATTCTTGCTTCTCAACTTCTTTTTGCGTCAAATTATCCTATTTTCATCAACTGTTATCCAAACTCGTTCCTGCATATAAGAAAAATGTAATGAGCATAACTCACTTTATTAACCGTGTGATATTCCGCAACTCACGTAAGAAATAAGATTAAAACTCGAAACATATATTTTTCGGCATTTATCATACAACGAACAACGAAGAATGAAGATAGAATACACAACAAAACAATAAAATTAAGAATATGACAAAAGACCGAACAATAAAATTAAGAGAAATTAAGAGAAAATACTCATCTGCTCAGAACTAACCACGGAGAACATAACAACAATGGAGGAGAGACAAAAATGAAAGCAAGAAAAAGTGACCCATTTTAGAGATCAGAAATATATAATTTTATTATTTATTTATTTCTTAGTTTTATTTAATATAATTTTATATTTTTTAATTTAAATTATAAGACTTAGGCCTTGGGAATTTGTAATACGACAATGTGTTTAGTACACATGAGTTTGAGCTACCTTTCTTGTTATTTTTAGCTCCTTATTTTATTTTAATTATTATATATATTTAATTAACTACTTATTATTTGGTCTACGTTTTAGTTGGAGGGACGGTTGTCGGCTATGGGAGCAGTGGTGGCGCAAGCACTATGTGGTCAACGATAGCAGACTGTATAAGGGAGGCTGCGAGAGAGGTGTTAGAGGTCTCGATGAGCGTCTCTGTCAGGCACAAAGGAGACTGGTGGTGGAATGAAGTGGTACAAGGTGAAGTGAAAGCGAAGAAGAAGGCGTACCGGACGTTAGTGGGGACCATAGGTGAGGATGAGAGGCGAGCGTGCATGGAGAGGTATAAGGTAGCCAGGAAGGAAGCAAAGCTAGCGGTCACGGAGGCTAAGATTGCGGCTTATTGCCGTATATACGAGGAACTAGGGAAAAAGGGCGGGGAGAAAAAGTTATTTAGGCTGGCCAAGCTGAGAGAGAGGAAAGCTCGAGATTTAGACCAAGTGAGATGCATCAAAGACGACGATGGAAGAGTATTGATGGAACATTTCTAGATTAAGAGGAGATGGCAGACTTACTTTCAAAAACTTCTTAATGAATTAGGGGATTGGGATATTGTGCTAGGTGAATTGGAGCATTCCGAGAGTCACAGTGACTCTAGGTACTACAGGCACATCAAGGTTGAG
Source organism: Nicotiana glauca (assembly GCA_026770625.1). Taxonomy (NCBI): domain Eukaryota; kingdom Viridiplantae; phylum Streptophyta; class Magnoliopsida; order Solanales; family Solanaceae; genus Nicotiana; species Nicotiana glauca. Next base: position 38,702 of record MU787826.1, on the reverse strand, counting down.
GAGGTCGTGAGAGCTATGAGTAAGATGAGTAGGGGCAGAGCGATCGGGCCTGACGAGATTCCGGTAAAATTTTGGAAGTGAGTGGGGAAAGCAGGTTTGGAGTGGTTGACTAGGTTGTTGAATGTTATTTTTAAGGCAAAGAGGATGCCGGTTAAGTGGAGGTGGAGTACAGTGGTCCCATTGTATAAGAACAAAGGTGATATCCAGAGTTGTAATAATTATAGGGGTATCAAATTACTGAGTCATACTATAAAAGTGTGGGAGAGGGTGGTTGAAGCGAGATTGAGGATGACGGTGTCCGTTTCCGACAACCAGTTTGGGTTCATGCCGGGTCGTTCTACTATAGAAGTTATACACTTTGTTAGGAGGTTGGTTGAACAGTACAGAGATAGGAAGAAAGACCTGTACATGGTATTTATTGACCTAGAGAAAGCGTACAACAAGGTTCTTACAGAAGTTCTCTGGAGAAGCTTGGAGGCAAAAGGCGTGTCAGTTCCCTACATTATGGCAATTAAGGACATGTATGATGGGGGAAAAGACTCGGTTTAGGATAGTAGAAGGCGACTCTGAGGATTTTTCGGTTATTATGTGGTTACACCAAGGTTCTGCGCTCAGTCTATTATTATTCGGCCCGGTGATGGCGCGTTGACACACCACATTCAAGGGGATGTGCCATGGTGCATGCTATTCACTGATGACATAGTTCTAATTGATGAGTCGCGAGCCAGTGTTAATGAGAGACTGGAGGTTTGGAGACATGCTCTTGAATCTAAGGGTTTCAAGCTTAGCAGGACGAAGACGGAATACCTGGAGTGCAAGTTCAGCGCTAAGCAGGGGGAAGTGGTCGTGGATGTGAGGCTTGAATCACATGTCATCCTGAGTAGAGGCAACTTCAAGTACCTTGGGTCGGTTATCCAGGGGGAGGGGAGATCGACGAGGATGTCACACACCGTATTGGGGTAGGATGGATGAAGTGGAGGTTAGAATTTGGAGTATTGTGTGATAAGAGAGTGCCACTGATACTCAAAGGTAAATTCTATAAAGCAGTGGTTAGACCGACCATGATGTGTGAGGCTGAGTGTTGGCTTGTTAAGAACTCTCATATTCAGAAGATGAAAGTAGCAAAAATGAGGATGTTGAGGTGGATGTGCGGGCATACTAAGATGGATAAGATTAGGAATGATGATATTCGGGAGAAGGTGTGTGTGGCTCCCATTGATGACAAGATGCGGGAAGCGAGGCTTAGATGGTTCGAGCATGTTCAAAGGAGAAGCCCAGTTGCTTCGGTAAGGAGGTGCGAACAGCTGATTATGGAGGGCAGAGAAGAGGTAGATGACTGCTTAAGAAGTATTGGAGAGAGGTGATCGGGCAGGATACAGTGAGGCTTCAGCTTTCGAGGACATGACACTTGATAGGAACATGTGGATGTCGAGTATTAGGGTTATAGGTTAAGATGTAGTTGAGTGTTGCCTTATATCATAACTTTGTGCGACTAGTTTGGTAGGGATACTATTTCGCTTTTGCTTTGTATCTTTCTTCTGGATTTCATGTTTTTCTTATTTTTTCTATTATTTCTGTGTTGTTGCTGATATTGTCTCCTTTTGTCTTTTTGTTTTATTGAACCGAGGGTCTTTCAAAAATAGTCTCTCTACTCCTTTGGGGTAGGGGTAAGGTTTGCGTACACACTACCCTTCTCAGACCCCACTGGTGAGATTTAACTGGGTTGTTGTTGTTGTTGTTATTATTTGGCCTACGTATAGGTCCAGACCAACCTCATCAAGCTTCATAGATTGCAGGCTGACTTTGGTCGGGCTAAAAAAGTCTCGTTGTTAGATAGCTCCAAAAGCTTTAGCTCAGTCCTATTGAATCATGAACCGGGCAGCCCAGCGAGTCAGGCTCATATTGACGGCTCTAAATGAAAGATTATACTATACTATATTAAAAGCATGACGGAATATCATTCGTCTTTTTTACCCTTTTAAAATAAAGTTTACATTGGATAAACTGGTTATTTTTTTTTTTTTTAATATTTAGCACTTTTGAATCAATTAAAACTATGCTTATTAAAATTTTTCTTATTTGAATTACTACAAACGAAATTCTAATATTTATGATATCAAAATAAATTAAAAATTAAATTACACAAATCAAACAATTTTTTTAATAAATTTTCCTATCTTTTGTAGGTAAACGCATAGTAGGAACGTGCATATCATAATTTTATAAAGCATTTCAATGTACATTTTTCTCTCAAATAAAATATTTAAACTATTGATATACATTATTTTATATAATTATTATCTTGAAAAATATACTCATGTCAGTAGGCATATAAAATTGTTGAATTTAAATTCATAAATTAATTTAGACAATATTTTAAATTCAAGATATATATTAATCCAAATAAATTTATTGGGCTAATATAATTTGATTAATTATATAGGTCTAAAATATACATGAACTTAATAAATAGGTTCAAGTTTATTGGGCTACAAGTGATGATGCCACTTTATTAAGCTCAAGATGTCATCTCCTAGAGCTCCAATTTGGTGCTACGTGTCAAATGACGTAGCACGCCAAGTCAAACGGAAGAGCCAATAAGTTCATGCTACATGTCAAATGATAAGGCATGCAAAGCCAAATAAAAAGGTTAATAAAACTGCGCCCACATGTGCTTCTAGCCAATCAAATGTGGCAGTAACGTATTTCAATCTAATTGGTCGGGAAGAGTTTGTTCTCATCACAACTCTTCTCTTCCACAACTATAAATATGGATATTCATAACTCAAAAAACGGACCGGAATTCATAACATGAATCAAGAGAGAGCTCATGGATCAAACGATGCAGATTTCTCTCAAAGATACAAACATTCAAGTGTTCTAAGGATTAAAAGATCAATACGAAGATTCAAGAACAATCTGTAAGCCCTTGAAATAATATACACCAAGATCAAGCTTCAAGCACTTGAATTTTAAAAAAATAAAGTTCAAGATTAATCTCGAACACTCTTGTATTTTCTGTTGAAAGAAAGAATTAGAGGATTCATAAAGATTGTAACATTCATATTGTTTAAAATAAAAAACTACGGTTGTTGTAATATTTTTCGCTCTCAGTTATTTTCTTGACGCAAATTTATTGTCTATAATGTTATCAAAGTATAGTTTATTTTAACTAAATTTTTTTCCATGTTAATTTTCGTAATATTCTGAGCTTTAAAATCAACTAAAGTTTTATTTATTAACTTTTTTGTATAATATTTCACAACTGCACTCAATAATTATTTCAACGTGCAAACATCATACACGAGACAAATAAAAATATATTCTGTATGAGTAGAACTTACTTAATAATTATAAAATATCATACAATCAATGCTTATTTTTCTATTAACGTTTGCAAACCCGAAGCAATGCGGATGAAATAATAGAAGTTAAAATGTATTTTTATTAGCATTAGCATTAATTATTTTTCTTTCTTTCCAAAAACGTTCCAGCAAATGACAATTTTCTATATTTTTTTTATATATTAAGTTATTTATTCTAATTTATTAACTCGACAGTAGTCATTTTTAAAGTTTATATTAACTATCATTTATCAATCTTTTTTGTAGGAGCTATAGGCCAATTTACCCTAAAACGGTATATTTGAACATATACGTGGTTTATAGACAAGTGAATTGATTTTATCCCAAAATGATAAATAAATTAAATAAGAATGAAAGACTTAGTGTTAAAATCGAGATAAGACAACATAAATCCTGATTCCGGGAGCATAGCTTTCGCTCGGACCTAATTGCCATTGGCCTTGCTTTTGATCTGCCTTCGGCCCCACATATCGCTTTATTATGTGAGAATTTAATATGAACATATTTTACCGTATACACTCTTCATTCTTAGTGCCAATTGCCAAGACCAAAAGACTTATTATTTGACAAATTATATTGATAAAAATATTTTTTTACTTGTTTGTTTTGATATTTAACAAATTTTCTATAAGATATTCTTTGAGGACTTCCATAGAGTAGGGTTTCACTATTTATTTAGCTAGGCGGGGCAATGATTAATGTTCTGTATATTGTTTTTGTTGGTTCGGAAAAAAATTAGGCGGTCCGGGTCTGTGACTCAGGCCCATGCGGAAGGCGTGGGCTTATGTTCCGTCCTACTATATTTATTGACACGATAAAGGCCATTCTAAAAAGTATTTTAACTTGTATATACAGACTTATAATGAATAGGTAATGATTTTTAATATTATGAGGTCACCTTATCTTAGTGATATTCTAAATGAGATCAACATTCATAGTATTAGAAAGTTATATATATTATTTTTATTTTATAATTCAAACACATTATTCAAAACTATTTTTAAAACTATTTAACATGAGAACACACACCCTAAAACTAATATTTGTACAAATGTTTATGACTTTGGTTTAGGTTTTCTTTTTAAACTCCATGTTTTATCAAACACCATAATTCATACTTGTCGTCCGAGTTGAACAGAGACCCGGTTCGATATACGCTGTCTGCGTGACTGATAAAACCCGAAGGGACGAAGATATGCCCGAGTCGGTCCGGTTCTGAAGTTTTCTAACTGTTTAAGAATTCGAAAATAGGGTTTAGCCAAGGGGTTCTAACTTCTTAGTAAGCTGTATTGGCGGTTGAGTGAACCTTTTCAATGCTAGGGTTCAACTGAGGGATTTATGCAAGCAGTAATGCCTAGTCTCCGTGCGAATGCGTAAATTTCTCGAAAGTAAAGATTTTAAGGTTTTTATATGTACGAATTAACATCAATGGCGGATGATGTAATGATAAAAGAAGAGCTTACAAATCCCTGCTGTATAACTGTAAGCATTTCGATTTAGGGTTTCTATTTGCTTTACATTCAGTTTTCTTTTGTTTCTTTAGTTTTTGGTTGATTTTTGCACTGTGTTTGCAGTGGAAGGAGAAGTACAGTAAATTGAAAGACGGCTACGCAAAGCTTGAAGATAGGAGAAATGCGCTTCGTAAAGGTCTCTCCATTTACGAGGAACAAGTTTTGAAGATGCAATCTGAAAATCTCTCTCTCAGGAAAGGTATTTTTACTTTTTTTACTTTGAATTCACCCTTTACTTTCTGAAAATGAGTATTTTGAGTATTAATTTAAATTAGAAGCATAGAGAAATTTATAAGGTACAAAACAAAAGGAAGTAAAGGAATAGTTTGACGGTAAAACTTACTCGCACATGGTCTTTACACCAAACTAATGAAGGCTAGACATGTGTACTTCATACACTGATTTACAACTTAAACATGGTAATATGATATGCATGCTCACTTTAATTTTTAACTGCTTTGTTTGGTTTGGTGTAAACATCGTTTACCTAGTTTGACTATACCGAGTTGCTTGGTGAATTTGTCGAGCTGCACATAAGGTGGTCCTGACACCTCATTAAGAAAATCCCTAGGAGTTTTAAACCTTTATCTTTATTGGCACCATATAATCTTGGTGTGTAGTACTTACTATACACAGTGAGAATATGTGACCTCCCAATAGCTTAAGTGGTTTTTGATTTTTGAAATCGTAGTAGCAAGTTTTGAGTTTATCTTCTGTCTGAAGGTTAGTATGCTAGGAGTTCTCTTTAAGCTTATCTAATTTTAGGCATACTCTCTCTGTTCTTGTTTATCTTTGCTAGTGAGGTTGTTCCCCTTGTTGATTACATGCTTTGTTTCTTGTCATTGACAGACATTGACTTGCTGCTGTATTTTGTTCTTTTTTTCCAGCTGTTGAGGATGAGAAACTTAGGGCGAACAATGAAAAGGAGGAAAAAGTAAAGGAATCTGCTTTAAGGGTTTCTTTAGAGAGTGAAATTGCTGGGTTGAAGAATGAGATTCTTTCCTTGAAGCAACAATCGGTGGCTAATGATGGAGGTAGAGAAATTAGAGAGCTTAAGGAGCATCTCTCTGAGAGAGACAGCAAGCTAAACGAGCTGAAGGTGCTTGTTGATAAAGAAAGAGTGAGAGCAGAGTCAGAGAAGAAGAAGGCTGAGTTGGAGAGGAAAAAGGTGGACGAGTTGAGGACAAAATTGAAGGTTGAGAAAACAAAGGCTGATGAAGAAAGGAGACTTGCTGATGTTGAAAGAAAAAGAGCCGAAGGAAATAGACTTAATTTAGAAAATCTGAAGAAGGAAGCTGATCAAGTGAAGTCAAAGTTAGCTTCAGTGACTTTGGAGTTTGAAGATGCTAAGAAGCAGCTGGAGGCAGAAAGAGAAAACACATCTAAAGAGAGAAAACGTGCAGATGCAGCAGTGGCGAAAGCTGCTGATCAAAAGAAGATTGCAGAAACCAACTACAAGATGGCCATGGATGAAAAGAGCCGTGCTACTGATCTATATCGTCAGCTGGAACATGATAGACAAAAGATTGATAATTTGAAGAAAGAGATCGGTGAACTCATGGCACCTGGTAAAACGGTTAACATCATAACTCGTAAAGGGACAACTCTAGGAACTGCTCAATTCTCACCTGAGATTGGTCCAAAGGCAGTGGAGAGAGATGTTACCATGGCAGATGTAATTCGGAATTCCGATGCAGACAAAAAAAGGCTCAAGGAAATGGAACAAAAGGTGGCGATTGAGAAAAAGCGTGTTAAATCAGAGATGAAAAAAGTGGAAAAGCAAAGAAAGGCTGCAGAAGCATATAAAAAGAAGGCATCAGAAGAAAAAAATCGTGCTGATCAGCTTTCTGAAGAGGTCAAAAATTACAGAAAGAGGGTCGAAGAACTGCAGAAAGAAATTGAAAAGCTAAGTTCTGCAAGGTCTTCTGTTGAGTGTCCTCTTCGTGCACTTGATAGTAGTGTGCATGTTGAAACTGCTAAAGTTAAGCTGTTGCAAAAGCAGTTGAAGCTTGAAAAGATGCTGGTAAAGCATGCTAAAAAAGTAGCTAAGTTCGAAAAAACCCGTAATTATATACTACAGCAGAATCTAGTTAGCTTAAAGCAGGATCTTGTTCACTTCTCGAGACGTCTAAACATACTGGATGGTTGCTTCCTTCAAGGTGATGAGCATGCCCTAGAAAAGGTTTGTTTCTCTTGTTCTTGGCATTGTTGACACTCATATATAGTAAGGAAGGTGTTTTTGATTAAGTTTTCTCAAGAAACCTTGGGGAAGTATGTATTTTACTGGGAAATTTTCTACCAAAACTGGAGTTGGTAAGAACAGAAACTGTGACTGTTTGAACAATTAGTTAACATTTTCAAGAATTTGTTGAGCTTCATTAACATTGTTTTTTGAATATTTTTGAGGTCATGCACAATCTTGCAGAATGTTTGGCAGAATCTTGAAAATAGTATGTGATATGTTCAGAAAGATCACTCCTGTTTACCTGCCCCATTTTCAGATAAACACCCATTTAATCTTTATTTGGTTTGTCTTTATTCCTGTTTTTCCCTCTAATTAAATGGATGCAATCTCTATTCCGATGGTCTCTTAATGATATGATCTTCCTGCTGTGCAGGTTTGCAGCTTCAACTTGAAAAGCAATTATTCTAGTTTGGTATCTTGTGACACGCACTGTCATTTTGGAAATGATTCCGTGCAGTTAGCTGCTGTTGGGTCTGATCTGTCCAAGCAAAAGATAGAATGTAATGTACCTTCGCTTCCAATGTCTGGAGGGAACAACCCTGTATCATTATCAGGTATTAACTCTAAATTGGAGCCTTTACTTAGAGGTTCCAGCAAAAAAGTGTTACAGAGTTCTGCCATGAATTCCAGTTCGGCATCATTTTCTGATAGGCTATTGGTGGGCTCACAGGACAGATGTGCTTCCATCACAACATCAGCTAAATCAGCTGAAGAAAAATTGGACGTAGAACTGACCATATCCAGTTTGCCTGGAGATGCAAGAAAAAAGTGCATTGAGAATGTCGTAGCATTTGCTGACAGTAATGTTAGGAGTCCTATCAGTTGTATTTCTGCTGAGAGGAGAGGTCCACATTATAAGAGGATGAGGAGATCTGTTGATGCCATTAAATCTAATGGAAACTTAAATTCCGGGGGTAACAAGTGGCAAAGACAGCTTTCAGAGAAAACCTCTCTACATGATGGTAAGTTGAATAGTAGGACAGATGGACCTGCTGTTGGGGAAAAGCATTTGGTAGCTGACATGCAACACAATACCTGCAGCGAGCATTTTATATCTCGCAAGAAAAGAAGAACATCCTGTGAACTAGGCCTGCATCCTTCAAACAAGAATAGTGTGGCAAAGACCAAGTTTGAAAGCTGTGGTGTCCAATCTGATGTCTGCACACGTCCATCTCCAACTGTCTATAGCCTTCCAGAAACTGCCCAGGATTGGAAGGATAGGAAGGATGATGATCTGGGAGATATTGATGAACTTGTCCGTGGTGATTATATGAAGCTTCTCAATTTGGATAGTGATACTGATGAAGAGTCTTATCGTCTTGCAATTGAAATGCCTTTATCGCCTACACTTCCTGAGATTCAGTGCCATAGCAGTGAGGCACTTGAATCGATTAGCTCACCTTTATATCAGGGATTCTTAAATGCAATGGGGACTCTGGTTTCATCAGACAGTTTTGATGTCATCAATGTTGAAATCAATTCTAACCAGTTAAAACATTGTACCTTGGATCCTTCAGATAATTCATCATTTTCCAAGAAAAGAGATCATGTTGATTCATCTAAGAGAATAAACCTTGACACAGCTTGTAAGTTATCCTGCAGTTCCCATGCAAATGCATCAGTATTGTGCAGATCAGATTTAGCTGCTCCTGCGAGTGAGGGGTTGCAGATTCCATTGGAAAGGAGAGTGGTCTCATTATCGGATGGTTTTGCCAAGTATTGTGTCATCTTTTCGAAAAACAACGACGAAAATAGCATTTCCAGTATTTACCGTGCTACCAGCAGTTCTCATGCTCAGTGCTCTGCATCATCAGATCCTTCTCTTAGGAGTATTTTGGTCACTCTTTTGAAACTTGAAGATATCTCAAACAAGTAAGCTAGCTATTCTATTGTTATATATTCGCCCTCCTAGTTGGGTTTCATGCTTACTTTGCATTGGACGTATCGTCCACCCATACTTTTTTTTTTGGATCAGGGATATCCACCTATACTTTATTCTTCAGATATCAGTATGGCATAAGCAAAGTTCTCTATGCTTAAAGTTGTACTTCCATTTTCTTTCATATGTTTACAAGAGCATGTTTGGAAAGCCATAGCCATCTTGTAATTGGATTTAGGTGTAATTACACAGTTTTGGACTGTTAGTATGGCCGGGTAATTAATTGGGTGTAATTGACAGGGAGCAACTACACTCTCCAATTTTCGCAAGAGAGGCGAAATTTGTTGGTAATTACACGTGTAATAACAAGGCAGCTTTTCAAGTTGTCTTTTATCTTCTTTTCCGAATATTTTACTCTTTTTGCCCTCATTCTCTTTGCTTCAAATATATGAGAAAGACTTGTAAAAACAATTTCATGTTCTACTTACTTATTTTTCTATTAAGGGACGCAAGGACTAGGGAAGGGCCGCACTCGGGGTGTGATGTAGACAACAGCCTACCCTAATGCAATTATTAGTGGCGGCTTCCACGGCTCGAACCTGTGACCTATAAATCACAAGGAGACAATTTTACCGTTGCTTCAAGGCTCCCCTTCCTTGTGTAGTTTTCTATTCATCGACATATACTAATTATAGAAAAATACTTCATGTTGTCCTTTGTTATTTAGAAAATACAAGTAGTCATGAATTTCATAGTATTATATTCATATGGGTAGGAAGATATCAATTTTTCTTTATGATATTATTACCAGTTTATAATTATTAATTACATTTAAAAAATATGTATTCTGAATACGTAGTAATAAATAATATTCAATATTTCCTTTATACATATATATGTCACACATTAAAATTTATTTACTTGTTCATCTAAAAAGTTTATTTTAATTTTAATTTTTAACGTTAATTAATATAGAAAATGTCTAACTATGTAATTACACTTGTGCAACCAAACAAACCGGTCTTGATAATTATTAGGCTGTTATACAATGATTTCCGCACACCCTAAGAGTTTAGAAGGTAGGATTTAGCCCAAAGCCTACAATTATCAGAGAGAAGATAAAAAATGATCTAGCCTAAGGTCACATGGCCATGAATAAAATTTTCAAATATATGTCGCTTGACAGACTGAATTTTAAATGCGTGTCAATGGTTACAGCCGTATGTTTTATGCTCGTGCCAAATTTGATAGTCATGTTTACTTCATGGTAGTTGGATATCCCAAAATCATGTGCTTTTCTCCAGAAAGAAGTACCTTGCAACTGTGTATATATTTTGTTCTTGTAATGTGACACAATGATGTTACTCTTGTCAAATTTTACTTCCAACTATTACAAAAAAATTAGAAGGCGTTAGCTCGCATCTCGGAGTACTTGACATCAATTGTGCATATTATTACCTCTCATATGAATAATGGATGGACTGTACTAACTTTTTCTAGTCAACTTTCGATATCGGAGTATATGTCAAAACTTATTCTGTATACTTGAACTGCAACCTCTTAGATATATGTTTAGGTCATATAATCTATTCTGTTTTCTTTTCTAGCTGCCTTATTTTGTTTTGCAATCTGGAGTGTCTACATTTTTAAGTTTGCATGAGTTTAAGATGCTTCGAGCCAGCATTTGATTGTCTTTCTTAGGCACGTACATTGCCCTTAGTTTATGTGCATTATTCTTGTCCTTTGTCCTTCTCAGGTGTTATTCTGATGCTTCATTAGCATAGAAATGGGTTCAAATGTGAATGCATGTTGATTCTGAAACAAGAGCTAACATTTTATCTTCTTTCTTGCCACTTTTTCCAGGGAGAAGACCTGTGTCTTCTTTTCACTCTTACTGCTCTACATTTCTGATACTGCAACCAGAGCCTTTGGAGATGATTGGGAGAGGGACCTGACCCTTTTTGTGAATTCTGTTGCTCAGCACATATATACAGGTTTCTGGCCTTATTATTTATTTGCATTAAGATGTTCCCTGAAAAGCTTACCTTGTGTATACTAAGCCTACTTTTAATTTTCCATATTTGCAGAACTCTCACATGAAGATACAAGAAGGATGTTTGTGGAATATTGCAACTTTTATGATGTACTTTCTCTTATGGAGGATTTTCTTTTGCATGATAAATTGCTGGTGCCTGCTGTAAGTTCTGATTCAAAGCTTGCAACCAATTCAGGAATCAGTCTTATTTTGGATGGTCATAGTGTAAGCTTGTACAAGCAACCAGCTCCTACTCAGTTGTTGCTAATTGGAGGCATTTTGCTAGCATCAGTATGTTCCGCGGTTGATCATGTCGGTTTTGTTTGTGAGGCTTCCTGCAACATCTTAAGGATGCGGAGGTCTGATGCTCTAAACATTCTTCATATATTTGCCTATCTATGTGGTTCTAAATACTTTATCCTCAAAGAGTACGGTTTAGCTATGACTGTGGTGAAGTCATTGGTGATGCTTATTCACAAGAATAGATCATCTCCTGATCCTCTTTCCTGTATAGGATCTTCAGTTGAGTCATTGTCTAAGATTTGTTCCGGTAGTAAATGCCCGTTTTCAGAGGGTGCAGCTACCATGGATATTGTTGCATCATCCCTCTTGGATAGTCTTAATAGTTATGCTTGCTCTGCTGTGGGGTCGGATTTGATGGAATCATTGAACAAATCAAGACGCAGAGTCAAATGTGATGGAAGGAAAGCTGGTGAATCCTCAGATGACGTAGATTTAGTCCAGTCAGCCTTTGTTATTTCTGAAAATTCATGCCAGTTAACTAATACCCTCGCACTTGTGGAGCTTGTTGCAGGTTTCATGGTATGATTTTTACTTATTTTACTCGGTTACTCTATAATCTTGCGAACTTCTGTCCTCTTTGTTGTTCTCTTTATTTCTTTCTTGTTCCAGGTGCAAAAAAAAAGTGTGGATATTTGAGTGCTATTATAGGACGTTGGAACATAAAGTGGATCATACTTTTTACTTAAGTGAATGGCATTGTTCTACTGCAGGAAATAGTGTCATTTCATTCATATGTAAAAGAGTTCTGGCTGAAAATATTATCAATAATTACTGACTTACGTCAAAAAAATCTTATCAAAAGGTAGTGAGAACTACTTTCGCGTACTATCGGTTTTTCCGTGGTTTGTCAATTCTTTAATAAAGTAATTTTACTGTATCTAGAAAAACATAATTTCGAGTAGTACTGTTCTTTTTATTGCGTGGAGAAGCTTGTAGAAAGGTTATTCAAATGACTAATGTGTTAAAGATAGTTATAAAAGGTCCTAATGCATGACCCTAGATATTTGTTGCACTTTCAGTGCCTACTGATAGGCAGTTGTGTGATGTTGTAGTACGTTGCAGCATTTTGTACATTATTGTAGAATGCTTGAGCATTTTGCACATCATTTTCCATCATTTTCTAGCATCCATATTTAGGGAACTCCACTTGCAAGGGGAGAGCCAAAATCTATTTGCTGTAATTGCTGCTCCATTTCTTATAGTTGCAGATGGAAATGGAGTAATGCTTTAGCTTAACAATCAAATTAATCATTGATGCCTTAATTTGCTAGTGCTGGATATACAATATGAACAGTCTGTAGCTCAAATGAGAAGCGGTTGAACATTTGATTATTCTTGCGCACAAATTTGTATGAGTTTACAGCCTAGTTATATTTTCTGCAGAGAGCTCTCATACAAACGTTAGTTACCATCCTTTGTTAATTGCTTTAGAGAGTTTTTTGTTATTTTTAAAATATTTTATTTATAAAAAAGGTAGAACTACTTTTAGACATTTTAATATGAAAGCATTTAGCAAACAACTTGGGACGTAGCTTCATAGATCACCTTCAAACCTTTATGAGCATTTTTTTCCCCAAACCTTTTGAGGTTCGCCATGCTGTTCAGTCACTTCTGCTGAGCGGGTCTCCTTAGATTTAGTTTTGACTTTGGATCTTGTTTGACATTGGTGCATAGGGTGCTGTAGCCACATTTCTTCTACTGATGTTGCATTTGTTTTCCTCTGACACGAAGTTTTCCAGAGCTGCTATGAGCTTCAGTAAATTATGGCATTTAATCCAGGAATGGAGATGATTAATGTGGTTATTGAAATGGTCTGTATGAACTCAAGATATAGATCGGGAATGAAGTGTGGGAGGGGAAGGGGGGGCTGCTTAGTCAAGAGTTCTAAAATGGGAATTATCCAATATTTGTGTTTGTTTGAGAGGATGGGACTGGATAATTGGTAGCATCCAGGATTATGAACCTCTTCTTGGTATAATTTTCTCCATCCCTTCATGGGATAAAAGGGGTGCTTTTACTCCTGTGCATACTTTTTTCTTTCCTCCCCTCGTGCAATCAAAACCACTAACCCCTCCTCCGTTCCTCTCGCCTGTCTACCAAAAACCCCTCCATGCTTCGCCACCTGTTGTCCCTGTACCCGCCATTTGTCTTTGTTCAGTGTATTTGTTGCTTTTAATTTTTTTCTCTGATTTTATTATAGGTTATTTGATTCATTTAGGTCAAAGATTCGTTTGGCGCAAAAGTTTGAATTCTCCTATTCCTATTAACCAAAATGAGATACAAATGCATTTACTTAAAAATGTGGTGCTGTTACATAACAGACCCCCCCTATTTTGGCCAAAAACCAAGACTCCTGCGCTTTGTGTTTGCAGTAGGATGGAAAAGAGAAAGAAAATACAAATGGATTTCATTTAGGAATGGTAAAAGTGTGTTAATGTGAATCTTATTAGGAATTACACCCTTTAATTGGAAGGGAGGACTAATATTTCTTTTCAGTTAGTTCTTATGCAATTTATCTCTATGCATGGTATGTCGTTTATTTCTTTTCAGTTCGTCGTTTATTTTGGGCTAGCAAGATGTACTTCTATATAATGAATGGTTAGGTTGCATAGTTGGGAAATTCTCTCTGGTGATTCTATTCGTTTAGTAGACGTTTAGGAGAACAATTGAAGTTAGTTAATACCTATTACTACACCGAATTCTTTACTTTTGGAACTCCTAAATTGTTGTATTTGAATCTTCTTTAATGCTCACTCAATCTTGTGTTGGTTTTTTTCTCAATGGAGGATGTTATTGGAATATCTTTTTACTTTTAAATAGAATCTATGGTAATTTGCTTGCTTAGTTCCTATTGGGCAATAAGGTGGGGTCTGGGGTAGGTTATTGCTTCCTACTTCTAGTTCATTACTCAGAAGTTTTTGGCTAATTCTGTTTTTATTTTTGATCTCTCAAGCAGAGCTGGGATTGGATGTTTGACAAAATTGCCTGTAAACTATTGGAAATATTGGACTATTGTACAGCGGAGCACAATGCTGCTGCTATCACTACTCTTCTTGGCCAACTTGGAAGGTAATAATCGAAATTTGGTTAAATAATTTTCTACATTTATTTTACTCATAGGGCTTAAGTCTTAAATGGGGAAATGTGAGAGTGAGCTCTATTGGCATTTTGATTGAAGAGATGGCCTGAGCTGCATACTTGTTTTATTTTCTGATCATATGGGATGGGATAATATTATCTTTTTGTTTCTGTATCTTTGAAGAAGGACTTGCATATGGTGTTCATTGATCTAGAGAAAGCATACGACAAAGTCCCGAGGGAGGTTCTATGGAGGTGTTTGGAGGCTAAAGGTGTGCCTGTAGGATACATTAGGTGATTACGGACATATATGATAGAGCTAAGACACGAGTGAGGACAGTGGGAGGATACTCAGAACACTTCCCGATTGTGATGGGGTTGCATCAGGGATTAGCCTTATCTCGTTTTTATTTTCTGTGGCGATGGACGCATTGACGTGACACATTCAAGGGAAGGTTCCATGGTGTGTGTTATTTGCAGATGATATAGTTTTGATTGATGAGGCATGGTATAGTGTTAACAAGAGCTGGAGGTTTGGAGATAGACTCTTGAGTCTAAAAGTTTCAAGTTAAGCATGACCAAGACAGAGTACTTGGAGTGCAAGTTTAGCGACCTTACCGAGGAAGCGGACATGGATGTGAGGCTTGATATTCATAGGAGATAGAGTTTCAAGTATCTTTAGCCTATATACAAGGTGATGGGGAGATTAGCGAGGATGTCACGCATCGTTTCGAAGCAGGGTGGATGAAGTGGAGGATCGTTTTCGGTGTCTTATGTGATAAGAATGTGCCACTGAAACTTAAGGATAAGTTATACAAAGTAGTGATTAAACCGACCATGTTGTATGGGGCAGAGTGCTGGCCTGTCAAGAACTCACATATCTAGAAAATGAAACAGCTGAAATGAGGATGTTAAGATGGATGTGCGGGAATATCAAGTTGGATTAGATTAGGAATGGAGGTCTTTGGGATAAGGTGGGAGTGACGCCTTTGGAGGATAAGAAGCAGGCGAGGTTGAGATGATTTCGGCATGTTAAGAAGAGAAGCACAAAAGGCCAGTTAGGAGGTGTGAGAGGTTAACCTTGGTGGGTATGAAGATGGGTAGAGGTAGGCCAAAGAAGTTTTTAAGAGAGGTGATTAGGCGGGATATAGTGCAACTGGAGCTTAATGAGGACATGACTCTTGATAAGAGGGTGTGGAGGTCGAGGATTAGGGTAGAAGGTTAGTAGGTAGTCGAGTGCTTCCCTTTATCCGTCGGTTCGATCGATTCGATAGCATTAGTGTTAGTTTGTTATCCCTTTATTCTTAGATTGCTATTACTACCTTTTAATTGCTACCTTGGCTTCGGTCCTCTTTTTATCTTGTTGTTTATACTTGTTGCCATTATTTCTTTTTATCTTTTTTTTTAGCCGAGGGTCTTTCGAAAATAGCCTCTCTGCCTTCCAGGGTAGGGGTAAGGCTGCGTACATCTCACTCCCCCCAAACCCCACTTGTGGGAATTCACATTTTTTTTTGGTTGTTGTTGTTGTTTCCGTATCTTTGAAGCAGCATACGTATAGGACAATATCCTGATCCTATATTATAGTTCTCTCTATCCTGAATTTTTTTCGGTGCTCCACATTCAAGGTTATAAGTTGCATTGCTGATATTGGATGCTTTTATGTTTCCCTTTGGACATTCAGAAAGTTTTTTGACCAGTTTATTCCCTCCATACATGTATATGTTGGCTGTTTGATACTCTGGATGATCGAATTACATCTGCTCAGGGAGCCGAACAACCTCAAAATTGTTTCCCCATCGGTGGTCTATGCTATAACCCTTGTGCAAACAAGAGCTATAATGGACTTGTCTATTGGCCTGATCTCTTGACAGATCTATTGGCCTGATCTCTTTCGGACTGACAGTAAACTTACTATTTCATTGATTTGGTAAAAAGAATCTTGCATTAACTAGAGGCTCTTCTATGTTTAGGTGTTTCCTACAGAGAAAGCTTTAAGACATGGATACGGACATTAACTGGAAACATTGAAGTGAAAAAAATCTCTATCTCTAGATATTTCATTAGATGATAGTGTTAGATATGATGGATTGAGAAAATTATGTTTTTATTGCTTTGTAATCACCGTTTAAAAGGAGTTAGAATTCTGAGGGGGAGTTTGGAAAGGTTATCTAGGCCTAGAGAGATGAATTTGCAAATTCAGTCTTGCATTTGCCACAGATTATCAACTTCTTATCAGCAATATGAAAGATGAAATTTCACATAGTAGTTGGGTATTTGAATTTCCTTTGTTGTTTGTATGCATGATTTTGCAACCAGATTTTGGTATGAATTGATTTTTTGAATACTACAATTCACTTTCTGTTTGGGCACCTGAATATTTGGTTGGTTAATTCTTTTAGATCTCGGTACACCTTCTTTTATGGTATGTGAATGAGTAGATGCTGATCATCGTTCATCAGCGAATTTGATGAAATAAATGGAACCTTTGGATGTAGGGTTAGTTTCTATGACCTCAAACCTTTTATCTCTTAATTGTATTTATATTTTAGTAGGTATCTCTTAATTGTATTTATATTATGGTTAAAATGGTGTTTCTACTTGGATTTTTTTGTTTATTCATTGCATGCTAACGAGCATTTTATATAAAAATCTCTTGCAGGTCTGGTCTTGATGCTTTTGGATGTGAAGATGTTAGGATTCAGAGATTAAGAAGCTCTTTGTGTGCATTACTTCTCCAATGTGACTCCAAAAGAAGGGGTCTTCACCTTCAGTTCTCCATTGGTATTGCTTTAATTGGCCTAATTCCTCTCAGCTTTGAAGAACTTGCGGAAAGTAACATTGAAGTTGCTGCATCACCTGCAAATCAATGTGATCCAACTGATTGCCTAAGAAAGTGGTTTGCTTCGTTGAGCAGCGAACAGCGGTTATTCATTAGGCTTGTAGATGCTGCCGGTTTGACTAGTTGCTGAACGAAAAATGTTCAGGGATGCCGAACAAAATTTTGGGAGAGCTATAATGAAAAATTGCCAGTTTGTCTTTATTGATGTAAATAATTTTTAGTAGGCAAGGTATGCGAGGAGTTGTAAAGAAATATAAAAAGGCAGTTTTTGGTCAACCTTTGCCCTTTCTTTTTCCAACAATCTGGTGTCATTTTTGCATTTGGATTTTACTGGATTGTTGGATAATGCCCTTGTTCCAGTGATACATGGCTTACATTTCGGACAATGGTTGATCCGAGGAAGTTCATTTGCAATGCCAAATATATTGTGTAGTAGTGGACTGTTGCTCTGCACAACTATTTTTGTTTTGTTTGCTAAGCTGAACAAGCTGTTCTGCAGAGGAATTATGAAGTCAAATTTGATTAAAGCGACAATGTAACCGAGGGGTGGTGAAAATAATTTCCATCTTTTTGGGTGGGAAGGGGGTTTGGAAAAGAGTAGGATACCTTGTAGTAATATACAGTAAGTTCTGTGGAC
The DNA here is from genome assembly GCA_026770625.1 of Nicotiana glauca. Taxonomy (NCBI): domain Eukaryota; kingdom Viridiplantae; phylum Streptophyta; class Magnoliopsida; order Solanales; family Solanaceae; genus Nicotiana; species Nicotiana glauca. The sequence continues at coordinate 20,810 of MU787826.1, read as the reverse complement.
CTTCCATCTATATTTGAGATCCAAAATTTTACACTATATCATGTGATTCATTTTACTGTGAAATTATAGGAAGTTTATTGCACATTGGAATTCTCTATCATTTCTCTTAGAATTTGACATCGACAGGAAAGAAATATTCTGAAAATATATAATAGTTGAATTTGCTCAACATTCTTTTGACATTGAGAACTTCCAAAAACGTCGTCTCAGTTCTTTATGTAAGAATTTGATAATTGATTCCTGCATTTTATAAAAAAATAAACAAAGAAATAATATGGTTTGATTACTTTACCATGTAGTTAATAGATCAGTTTTAGTTTATAGAATTAGCCTCTGAGCAACGAGTCACAGTTATTTTTGGGAAACTACTAGCCATGTCTATTTATAAGTAGTTTATTACAAAAATTGATCAATTCATAAAAATTACTAATATTAGCCAATTAGCTATTTGTAGCAAAAAAAGTTAAAATTTTGCTTTCTTTTGAGTGAATATTATTATAATAGATTGGCTACATCTTAAGGAGCTTGAATCTTAGTTTTGGAATGATTTAGTAGAGATTTGAGGTGATTTGAATTGAAAATTCGAAGTAGAAAATGAACATGAAAAAAATAATGTGTATCATATATGTATCATATTTGTATCAAATATGTATCACATATATATCCATGTATACTTGTGTGTGAGATACATACATGTGTCGCAGAAGAACTTTTTGAACTTGATTTTAACAATGAATTTTGATACCGAATCAGTCCAAATCACCTTCAATTTTCCTCAAATTTTCTATATTGGCTTATCTATATGATTTCAATGAATTTCAACCATACCAATCGAAAAAGTTTTTTTTGCTTAGATATTTAGAATATTGTATGTATATTTTTTCTTTGTATTTCATCACCTTATTTGCTACCTCATACATGAAATTTCCTTTCCCTTTTGCATAATGTTGCTGATCACGTTTAAAAATAGGATCTTTGCGTGTGATTCTTGTAGAGAAAGAACCTTATTTATTTAAGTTTTTAATTTTTATAAGTGCTTGACTAGTTTTGATAAGTCTATAGAGGTTGGTAAGTTAGAACTTATTTGGGACATTTCTATAAGGTTCCCTTATTTTGTTCCTTATTTCAATGATTCGTATGTTATTAACTTTTTTCTCCCGAAATTCAATTTTCATCTCTTTATCCGTGTCTTTCCAGTGTTTTTAGGGTTTTCAGATTGTAACGACCCTACCGGCCGTTTTGAGTAATTGCATTCCATTCAGCTGTTTGAAGCCTTGAGTAGTTCATATGATGTATTATGACTTGTGTGAATCATTGGTTTCGATTTTCAGGTGATCCAGAGTTGGTTTGGAAGAATAATTCTCAATTAGAAAGCTTTAAGTAAGAAGAGTTGACCAAGTTTGGCTTTTGTGTATTTGACCCCGGATCAGTGTTTGATGGTTTCGTCAGCTCTGGATGGTGATTTTGGACTTGGGCGTATGCCTGAATTTGGATGTTTCTTGAAGGTTCTATTGTTATCTGGCGAAAGTTGGCAATTTAGAGTTTTGGAATGTCCATAAGTCTGACTGGAAGTTGACTTTGGTGATATCGGGTTTGGATTTTGGTTCCGGGAGTTAGAATAGCTTAGTTATGTCATTTGAAACTTTTGCGCAAAATTTGAGGTCATTTCGAGTTGATTTGACATGGTTCAGCACGAGTTTTAGAAGTTGCAAGTTCAAAAGGTCATTAAGTTTGATTTTAGGTACGATTCGTGATTTTTATGTTGTTTGATGTGATTTGAAGCTTCGAATAAGTTCATATCGTGTTTTGAGACTTGTTGGTATGATTGAAATGGGTCCTGATGGGCTCGTGTGTGTTTTGGATCATTGTTTGAGAAACTAGTTAAGTTAAGGATTTGGAGTTTAGCCATGGTCAATATTGGGTCAAGAGGATCTCTTTTCGGTGTTTTGAATGCGCAAGCAGGTTCGTAGAGTGTTTTATGATTGAAACGCATATATGATTTGTGTCCGAAAGGTTCCGAATGAGTTTTGCGTGCTAAAACGAAAATTCTTTCATTGCTGATTTTCTGGTGTAAAATAATTACGAAAATATCATTTTTATCCCATAAATTTTCAGACTTCATTTAAAACTTCAAAACATCATAGCTCCCTCATTTTAAGGCCAAATGGGCAATTCAAAGGCTATCTTGAGTTTAATCTCGCAAGGATTATGTTGGGTTTATCAAATGTGAGTTTCGGGGTCATTTAGTATCTGGTTCGAGCCATAACAACTGGTGCATTATTTTTCTTGTTCCGAAATTTAGTCACTTTTTCTCACATGGTTTTGGGGCTCAGATTTTGGCAATTTTGGAGGCAATTTTCATCACATGTATTGGTATAATTGTTTTCTTCTCGATTTTGATTATATTTCATGAATCTATCTTTATTTTTGGCATTTGATTTATGATTTCAAAAGAGAAATTGAAGGTTTTTGTCTAAACTTTTCTAAAGTTAAATTTTGAGTTATGAACATCGATTCAGAGTCGGGATTGAGTGAAAATAGTATGGTTGGACTCGTAATTGAATTGATTGTATGAATTTGAGAGTTTTGTCGGTTTCTAAGGTGCGGCCCGGGTCTGACTTTTTGGTTGACTTTGAGTATGTGATTAAAGATTCGGTTTTTATCATTTGAGTTTGCTTTCTATAACATTAATTGATAATTTTGAGTTGCTTTTGGCTAGTTTCGAGCCGTTCGGAGGTGGATTTGAGCGGGATGACGCTTCTAGTTTATCGATTTGGCTTAGTTGAGTTAAGTGTCTTGCCTAACTTTGTTGAGGGAATTTTCCCTACTAATTTCCATTATTTGCTACATATGGGGGTGATACATATATGAGGTGATAACGTATATGCATATGCCAGAGTTAATCATGCTCGGGGTTAAGTTAATACTATAAATTGTGCCTTATATGTGACCTTCTTGCTTCATCTCTTACTTGACTTCTAGATTACTAAGAATATGGAATTAAATGTTAGAAACCAAGATCTAGTTTATTATAACTTGATTAAAATTTGACGAAATTTTGAGAAATATTGATGTGTCTAATTTGGTCATCCTTATGCTAAATCACTAATACATCGCGACGACATTTATTCTTGAGTTGTAGATCATTTTTGAGATTTGTTGAAATACTTAAACAATAACGTTCTTGAGGGTTTATTGAACTATTGTTGGCTTGAAAGTTGTGTTTGAGGTTCATTTGGAATATTCGTTTAACCACCCTCCTTGATGTTATTTATGCTTCATACCTTGCTTGTCATTGATATACATATGCTTGGTGAGGAAGAGTGTAAAACACGAAGGGTGATGCAGTGCCATTCATGTGAGAGAGAGTGTAAAGCATTAAGGGTGATGCCGTGCCATTTCATATATTTTATCTTGTAAAGAAAAGTGTAAAGCACGAAGGGTGATGCCGTGCCATTTCATTTGAGGGTAAAAGCACAAAGGGTGATGCCGTTCCATTGCATATATGTTATCATGTGAGGAAGAGTGTAAGGTGATACGGTGCCATTTTATATATATTACCATATTTTTATATTATCATGAGTTCATGGTACGAAGGATGTTTCCGCGTAGATGAGGAAGAGAGACATGCCTTATGTTGTGATGTGTGCACATTCATGCCTTTACCTGAGTTATTACTGTTGCACCTATGTTATCTACATGACTTGTCGTTGTTGTTCTGTCTTTGTCCTCTATTTCGATTGTTGTTGTGTTGTCCATGCCTTCTATCTGTTTAACTACAAATATCATGTTTTCCTTCCTGCTGCTATATCCATTTCCATATCGTATCTATTTTGTTGCACTTTAATATAAGCCTTCTACCATGCATGTTATACATTCATGCCTCTATTTGTTAGCTTATAAAGATTATGTTTTCCCTTCTTATTTTTTTATATCTACATCTATGCTTTCTACTATGCTAGTAAGGTGAAATTATGTTCTTCTTTCCTAATTACTGTCATTACTCCTATGCCTCCAACCTAGTCCATTTTTGTCGTCCATATGTTTTAACTTGTTCATTATTGCTACTTTTGTATTTCCTACTTTGTCTTTACTGTTATCGGTATTTTTTTACCTGGTTGGTACTGTTATACTTATATTTGGTGAGGATGAGATAAATGCGCGAAGGGTGTTGCCGTGCCAATTGATTTGATGTCTTGAATATGTTTCTCACACTATGAAAGTTATAGATTAATTACTGTGATTTGCTTGTTATCACTCTAAGGAAAGGATGGTCGTGATAGCGAGGAATATTAATCGTGGTTATTCCAGAAATTATTTACTGCTTCGCATATTTGTTTCCTTGTACTCTATTATGTTATGTTCTATTATTGTTCTATTGCTAGTCTTCTGCACAAGTTATAGTAGTGAGTATCTTTTAACTAAAAAGCCTCGTTACTACTTCACCGAGGTTAGTCAAGATACTTACTGAGTACATGGGTCGGTTGTACTCATACTACACTTCTACACCTTGCGTGCAGATTTTTGATGTCACTGTGTATGTCGGGAGCTGGCATTGAAGATGTACATGCGTTCCAATTATGGCTGCCACTTGTCCTTGGTACCTTTAGATTTTTGCTAATCTGTTTATGTAAACTTCAAGCAAATGATGTATTTATTCGTACCAGCTTCTGTAAATTTTATGTCTTAGAAGCTCATGATTTGTACTACCAGTTCTTGAAATTTCTATAGAAAGTTCAATTATTTTATCCATTATCTCTTATTACTTATTTTGACTTGTGTTGATTGTATTTGGATTACCTAGCAGGCCGAGTTAGGTGCCATCACGACTAAGTGGATTTTGGGTCGTGACACAGATCGAATTAAAATGTTCTTTTCGAGGTTGAATTAAATGGTTAGATGAAGATTTTCCGAAAAGCTTCACTTTTTGGTAAGTGTTAACAGGATAAATTTAAAAAAAAGAGTATATTAGAAGGACAAATTAGTCAAGTTATCATATTTATATTAACAATAATAGACAAAAAGAATTATTACAAAGAAAAATAAAAAATGAGGCGAGCATAATATCGTAAATCACGAAGAAAGTATAATGGAACAAAACATGAGGGGGATTTCTAAAACTATCCAGCAATTTTACCCTTGTCATTTTTTTTTCATTAACACTACGTCTTCGACAGGGTACACGACCATTTTATTAAAGAAATAATACTTGAAACAAACGAAGTTTCACATCCAAACTTTACTTTGAAGGGGAAAATTGCATACATCTATAGACGAGCATATTCTAATAATTGTACTATATTTTTTCCAAATGTGTACCATCAGAGGATTGTACTACCTTAGTCGAGGGATTATTTTTCTTTGTCTTATTGATGTTTTTTATTATTTTAAAAATAATAATTACTTTGTTATCTCTTATAAGATCATCGCATTTGCACCTTAATCTGATTGGAACATCAATTTAATGGCGAAAAAACCAATTTTCTACAGTTTAGATGAAAAAATCACAGACTTCGAGTGGCAAATTAAAGTGATAAAGGCAAAAAAACATAGATTGAAAAAGACATAAAGCTAATAACTTAAATTTAACACAAAATTATATGTGTATATATATATATATATATATTTCGAATTTATCTACATTTTTCTGATAAAAACTCATTTATATCTCATTTATATATATAGTTAACAAAAGAGAGAAAAAGAAAAATAGAAACTAAACTTGAAAATTCTTCAGCTCGATCTCTTATCCACCAAATTTAAAAAATTTATGGAGCAAGAGGTGGAATACTTTGCTCATTCCTGAAGTAATTTCCTGGATCAACACTATATTTCACCCGAGCCAATTTCTCAAAATTACTTCCGAAATACATTTCACCCCAACTTTTTGCTTCTGAGTATTTCTCATTCCCATTTAATGTTTTTCCCAAATCCAAATCTCTGCTATTTAGATATGCTGTTCTTGGCTTTGAAACAAACTCTCCCATATAATCATAAATCCCTTTAATCCAATCCAATTTTATTTGTTCTACAGTTTGGTTTGGTTTAAGCCACATTGCAAAATATTGTATGTTATATAAATAACCCTTTCTATGTGGAAATGGAGTTGCATCCTCTAATATTTCACTCACTTTTCCACCATGGGGTGTGAATATCATTAGTCCAAATCCTGAATTGAACACATTCCATAACCCTTCTAATGCTTTTTTTGATAGAGGCTTTGTTACATAGTCTGACTTGACTTTATAAAATGTTGGTCTCTTGTCTTTCCTTTCTAACAAATCTTGAATTGTTGATCCATTTCTGTAATGATCTATCCTTATTGTTGTATCAATCCAGCTCATTTCTTCACAATCCCTTGACTTTAATTTCAATTCAGGAAACTTCCTTCTCATTAATCTTCGAAGTTCGCGTCTTGTCCCTAAATATAACGAGTTAAATGTAGCCTCTATCGAGGGTTGCCCTAAAGAGTTCTTTTTAGGGTTTATATTTATTCTTAGGAAAAGCTCTTTAGGGAATTCATTTACTAACTTTTGCCATTTCCTAACAAGCTTTGTAGCACCTTTTTCTTGAGTTCGAGCTATGTTGAAGAAAGTAACCACTGGGGGTACTTCGACTAATTGTAACTTCCACGATAGAACCACCCCGAAACTAGCTGCACCACCCCCTCGAATGGCCCAAAATAGGTCTTCGCCCATGCCACTACGATCAAGAATCGTACCATTAACGTTGAGTATCGTTGCATCTAGCACGTTATCCGCTGCAAGGCCGTATTTCCTCATCAATGGACCTTGTCCACCACCACTAATATGACCTCCAACACCTACAGAAGGGCAAGTTCCAGCTGGGAAAGCTAGGGTTTTGCTTTTGTTTGCAATGTTGTAGTAAAGTTCCCCTAGTGTCGCTCCAGCTTCCACCCAAGCAGTCTTTCCTTGCACGTCGATATCGATCCTTTTAAGGTTCGATAAGTCAACTAAGCAATAGGGTTTGTAAGAAATGTAAGAAAGACCTTCATAATCATGTCCACCACTTCTAACCCTAGTTTCAAATCCAGAACTTTTGCAACAAATCATGGCTGCTCGCACTTGTTCTTTATTTTCTGGCACGATTACGAAGTAAGGTTTCGGGACATTGGGATTGTTGAACCTAGCATTATGTATCGAAGATTCGAGTATAGATTGGTAATTTTTTGACCATATAGTATGAACAATGTTGTAAATGTGTGGTTGATTTCCAGATTCAAGGGAGAGGCAGCTATAGAAATTGGCATTGGCATCATCAAGTTTACGATGATGTATAGACCTGACTAAGAAAGGAAGAAAAAATAGGGTAAAAAATATCGAACCAAGAGTAACCATTTCTGGTCACTTTAATTTGTTACGTTTGATGATTCACGAAATAGAAATTTGTTTCTCGTTTCCTATTTAATTACTAGAAATTTGTTTGTTCAGATTGTGTAACTGATAATTAAGTTGTCTTAGGAAAAAATTATTACTTTCATTGAACCTAATACGACTACCATTAATAACCTTCTTAATTAAAACAAAAAATTAATGCTGGTCTATGTTAATTTGCTTATTTGTTGGTTTTGTTTTGGGTAATAAAAAGAATCTTCAATTCCGTTTTAGTTCGATGTGTTGTGTGCATGAATCAATTAAATAATAGCTTGTTAAAGGACAACATAGCAATCGATGTACCGTTGACGTCATATCATGTATTTTTATATTTATTCTTTTTTACTATTGAACAAATAGATTCATTGAAAACTCTCTGTTTTTGGGTTTATTAGCTGGAAGAGTCAACTGGAACTTTAATTTTCATATCAACGAAATATGTAACTTATGTTTATTGATAGTGTTACGAATTTTTAGTGTTATTTTACATATCATAGCCTGTTTTACGATTTGATAGTATAAAAATATTTTTAAACTGTCAGCATATAAAAATTAAATTCATTAATAAAATGAGTTAGATATTAAGATTGCAGCCGAGAGAAAAAAAGGTATAATACGAAATGTTCCCGTCCGGTCGTTTTGAGAATTAAAGTTCCGTTTGCCGGCATAAGGTCTTAAACAGCTTCGTATTATGTGCTATGACTTGCGTGCATGGTCGAGTTTAATTACCGAATGATTCATAGTCAATGTGGAAGAAAGATTCTAGTTTTGGAAGTTTAAGCTGTAAGAGTTGATTGGAATTTGACTTTTGTGTAAATGACTCTGGAATGGGGTTTTGATGATTTCAACAGCTTCGTATGGTAATTTTGGACTTAGGCGTGCGTTCAGATTTGAATTCGAAGGTCGGTAGGGTAATTTGAAGTATTTTGGCGACAGTGGGAAAAGTTGAAGTTTTGGAGGGTTGAGAGGTTTAATCAAGAGTTGACTTTAGTGATACCGATTTCGAAATGTGATTCCAAGAGTTGGAACAGCTCCGTTACATCATTTGGGACTTGCCTGCAAAATTTGACGTCATTCCGTGTTGATTTGATAGGTTTTAGCGTGAGTTTTAGAAGTTGGAAGATTTAAAAGTTCATGAGTTCGACTCATGGCGTGATTCTTAGTTTCGACGTTGTTTGATGTGGTTTGAGACCTCGAGCGAGTCCGTGTTAGGTTATGGAACTTGTGTTGTGTTTATACGAGGCCGCGGGAGCCTCGGGTGTGTTTCAGATGGGATACATGCCATTTCCTTCTATTTTTGGATTGCTGTTGTGCTAGTTCCTGGTTTCCTTAATCGCGATCACGTAGCACTAAATTGGGCGGTGTTCATTTCCTCTTCGCGATCGCAATTGAAATTCCACGATCGCGATGCATTAATCATTGGCAGAATATAAAAGTACTCTATTCCGAAGGTAGCCATTTTTAATATTTTTGGAGTTCTAGAGCTCGGTTTTGAGCGATTCTTTGTGGGGTTTTCAAGAAAATCAACTGGGTAAGCGTTCTTCACCTAGAATTTATTATATTCCATGATTCTATCTTTACTTTTATCATTTAATTGGTGTTTTGAGTTGAGAAAAAATGGGGGATATTGAAGAAAACTTTTAAAATATAAAATGGTGATTTGAGGGACGAATTGGTATCGAAATTTGATACTATTAGTATGGTTGAACTCGTATCAGAATGGGTTTTTGGGTTTTATAAATTTGTCGAGTTTCTAGGTGCGGGCCCGGGTGTCGACTCTTGGGGTTGATTTTTAGCTTTTGATAAAGATTGAAGCTTTATTATCCGGAATGGTTTCTTATGAGTTTTATTTATGCTTTGAAGTTATTTTGGTTAGATTTGAGCCGTCCGGAGGTCATTTCACTTGAGGAGTTTATTTTAGAGTGTCGGCCTATCTTCTTTGAGTTAAGTATCTTGCCTAACTTCGTGTGGAGGAAACTACGTACTCCTTAGGATTTGAGTCTTCTATGCTTATTATATCATGTAAAGTCCATGTACACGAGGTGATGAGTACATGCTTAGTCTTATTTGTGGAAAGTTGACCTTCTAGGGCTCTTAGGTTCTTATGTTCATTAGATATGAAGTTGTTTTATTATGTTAAGTTCCCTATTTACTAGTTTCACCTCTACATATATTTTAAATAAAATTAATTACTTCATGTTCCACCCTTATTTCCTATTTGACTCTCATGTGCCTTAACTAAAGTTGTTGCCTCTTTAATTACAATGCTATCTTATCCGTTGCTTATCCTTGATTGAGTTACTGTATTTTTTCCGTAATTTGCTCAAACATAAAAGAAGTTAGTTATCCTTTATCATAGTTACCTCATCCTTATTTGAAATCCATGACTCATGTCGTCTCCCTTGTTGTCGAATTGTACTTGTGAAGTTATTGTTACATATAAATTCTTCCTTGTTGAGCTACTCTTATTGTGACCGGTATTATATGTTGTGTTTATACTTTGTGAGTTCGATCTATCGTTTATTTGCGTTCTAAAGCTTTTAAGTTGATTTACTTGTCTTATTCTCGTGTATTCTTTGTGAGCACCGTTGCTAGGCAAGCCAACAATGAACGATCATATGATTTTCCCCTTTTAATACGTTTTTCAAGCAAAATGAAAGTAGCTGAGTGCAATCATAACCATAGAAATAAAAAAAAAACCACAAGTCTACTAGTGTGTGCCAAGACCTGGTGTCACAAATGAATGAGCATTCTAGTAGAATATACAAAAGAATACTAGTCTATTGTTTGAAGTGAAATAGACAGAAACTATAAGCAAAAGAAAGAATCCAGCTGCTGCAGAACGGCTCGGAAGGCAGCTCACCGTGAAGTCTCGAAGTAGTAATTAAGTGTGCGCACTAGACTGATATCCAGATGCACCTGCCTTAGATCCTGTACATTTAAGTGAAGAACTGTAGCATGAGTATATAAACAATATGTACCCAGTAAGTATCTAGTCTAACCTGGAAGAGGTAGTGACGAGGGGTCGACTTCGGCTCTTACTATGAGTCAACAATATAATAATATAAAATTCTAATTAAACACGATAGACATAAATGCCAATAGAACTTTGGGTAACAAATAAATAAAAAATCCTTTCACCGTTAGTAAGAGCCGAATCATTTCCCCCATTTAAACATGTAATTTCTCAGCCAATGAACTGATATCAAATATAAAGGGGACTTTTAGTATTATTACGCACGAATTATGCTGAGTACGTACGACTCGATCCAAATATAAATATACATATACTGTGCACTGCCGAGGGTCGAACGACATGAACCATAGATGCATCTATTAACTTGCCGAGGCAAACGACCCGCTCCCATGAGAGTAGTGGAAAATTTACCCCGCTCGCACAATATGCTTGCGACGCGGTTGAACATAAATTTCTCAAGTCATCAAAATATCCGTCAATTCTTTCCTAAATAAGAAATTGAACTAGAAGCTATTAAAATGTTAAAAGTCCTCAATCTCAGCTCTATTCAAGACAATTAATAATCACAATCAAACAACGATGTCAACATAGCATGGTGTAAACCTAAGCTACCCGAACATAAGCATAACTAGTAGCTACAAACGGACTCTCGTCACCTCGTGCGTACGTAACCCCCACAAATAGAAGCACATATTAATTAAGTTCATCTATGGGGAATTTCCTTTACAAGGTTAGAAAAGAGACTTACCTCGCCTCAAAACCTACTTTCCGGTCCAAGATTGTGCCCAAACCCTCAACTCGGTGTCGAACGACTCGAAACTAGTCAGATATTATATAAAATAACTGATACATGTTTAGAAGTTCATATCCTGACAATAAAAGGAATTTTCCAAGACTATTTGAAGAATCCTTATAATTCACCCCAGGCCCACGTGCCCGGATTCCGAAAATTTTCGAAGAAAGTTGTTATCCATAAGCTCATGAACTCAAATATATGATTTTTACTAAATTCCATAATAAGTTTTGTGGTTAAATATCATTTTTATTAAAAACGTAGGTTTTTACCTAAACCCATAATTTTTACTAATTTACATAGTATAATCTATCCATGAACTATGTATTTAACTCATATTTGGTAGAAATTACTTACCTCGATTGGTTGATGAAAATCCCTCTCTTACCGGCTCTAAAATCGGCCCCAAGATGTGTAAGAAATGAGCAAAAATGCCTAATTCCCATTTTAAAAGACCACACTGCAATTCTGCACCTGCGGTCGCAGGGCCGCACCTGCGTCATCGCTTCTGCAGACAGAAGTCCGCTTTTGTGGAAGTGCCCAGACAGGCTGGCTCTGCTTCTGCGGATGGGGTCGCACTTCTGCCGTCCTGCTTTTGTGGAGCGTGGGGCGCACCTGCGGATCTTGGGCTGCCCTTCCTTGGCTGCTTCTGCGAGGCCTTGATCGCTTTTGCGAGTTCGCACCTTTGTGCCCTAGCCTCATAGGTGGGATTACACCAGAAGTCTGGTGCTTCAGCTAATTCTTCCCAAGTCCAAACTTGGTCAAAGCCTCGCCCGATTAACACCTGGGGCCCCCGAGGTCCCGCCCGAACATACCAACAAGTTTAAAATCATTAAACGGAGTCTCTCGAACTCTCGAAATGCACTAAAAAACGTTAAAACTAAGGATCACACCCCAAACCAATTGAATCAAAACTATGAACTTCAAGTTCTTCAATTTACTCCCAATGCGCCGAAATGTACTTAAACTACTCGGAATGACACCAAATTTTGCGTGCAAGACCTAAATGACACTAAGAACTATTTCCGGTCTAGAAATTCCATTTGGACTTCTATATCACCAAAACTTACTCCAAACCAAATTTAAAGAACTTTAAAAACCTTCAAATAACCAACATTTACTATTAGGCACCAAAAGCGCTCTTGGGTCATCCAAAACCTAATCCAAACATACGACCAAGTCCAAAATCATCATACAAACCTATTGGAACATTCAAATCCTGATTCTGAGGCCATTTACTCAAAATGTTGACCGAAGTCAAACTTAGCCTTTTAAGGGCAACTCAAGGAACCAAGTGTTCCGATTTCAACCAGAACTCTTCTAAATCATGAACCAACCATCCCCGTAAGTCATAAAATAGTCAAAGCACGTACGAGAAGTCTTATTCAGGAAAACGGGGTTCTAGAAAGCAAAATGACATGTCAAATCGTTACATTCTTCACCTCTTAAACATATGTTCATTCTCGAACGGGTTTAGAATCATACTTGGAGTGCTGAATAAGTGTGGATATCTGCTCCACATGTCCTCCTCGGACTCCCAGGTCGCCTACTCAACTGGTTGGCCCCTCCAGTGAACCTTTACCATAGGAATCCTCTTGTATCTCAGCTGGCAAATCTATCTATCAACAGTAGAAACTAGCTCCTCCTCATAACCCTTGCTCTCATCTAACTGAATTGTGCTGAATTCCAACACGTGATAAGTCGGCATGATAAATTCGGAGCATCGACATGTGGAAAATCAGATGAACTCCTGATAGACTGGGAGGTAAGGCAAGATCATAAGCAACCTCCGCAACTCATCTCAACACCTCAAATGGGCATATAAACCTCGGGCTCGAATTGCCCTTATTCTCGAACCTCATGATTCCCTTCATTGCAAGACTTTCAAGAGAACCTTCTCGCCCACCATAAATGATAAATCATGCTCCTTTTGATTCACGTAACTCTTTTTTCTGGACCATTCTGTGCAGAGTCGCTCCTGAATCAACTTTACCTTTTCCAAGGCATCCTTCACCAAATCAGTACCATATAACTTAGCCTCGTCGAACTCAAACCACCTGACGGGAGAACGACATCACCGACCATATAAAGCCTCAAATAGAGCCATCTCGATGATATACTGATAATTGTCATTGTAAGAAAACTCGGCCAAAGGTAACAATCAATCCCACTGCCTCTAAAGTCAATCACACATGCTCTGAGCATTTCCTCCAAGATCTGAACTATCCGCTCCGACTGCCCGTCGGTTTGTGGATGAAATGCGGTGCTGAGATCTACCCGAATTCCCAACTCACTCTATATGGATCTCCAGAAATGCGAAGTAAACTGAGGGCCTCTATCTGATATGATGAAAACAGGCACACCATGCAACCGAACTATCTCCTAAATATAAATTTGGTCCAACCTCTCTGAAGTATACGTAGTTACAACTGGAATGAAGTGTGTCGACTTGGTCAACCTGTCAACAATGACCCAAACTGCATCAAACTTCTGCAAGGTTAACGGCAACCCAACTACAAAGTCCATAGTAATGCGCTCCTATTTCCACTCTGGTATAGTCATCTGTTAGAGTAGGCCACCTAGCCTTTAGTGCTCATACTTAACCTGCAGGCAATTTATGCACTTAGCTACATATTTAACTCTGTCTTTCTTCATCCGCTCCCACCAAGAATGCTGTCTCAGGTCGCGATACATCTTCGTAGCACTTGGATGAATGGAATACCAAGAATCGTGTGCCTATGGAATCCTCTCCTTCAAGCCATCGACATTAGGAACACATAGACGACATTGGAGTCGCAGAACATCATACTCGCTAATAGAAACCTCCTTGGCACCACCCTGTAGTATCGTCTCTCTGAGAACCATCACATGCGGATCAACAAATTGTCGAGCCTTGATCTGCTTCAATAGTGAAGACTAGGCAACGACACACGCAAGAAGTTAGCTGCGCTCTGAAATGTACAACCTCACAAGTCTGTTAGCTAAGGACCGAATGTCCAAAGCTAATGGTCTCTCCTTTGCTAAAATGAATGCCAAACTACCCATGCTCTTTGCCTTTCTGCTCAAGGCATCTGCAACTACATTCGCCTTACCCTAATGATAAAGAATGGTGATGTCATAATCCTTCAATAACTCAAGCCATCTGCGCTGCCTCAAATTGAGATACCTTTGCTTAAACAAATGTTGCAAGCTGCGATGATCAATGTAAACCTCACAGGCACCCCATAAAGATAATGCCTCCAAATCTTAAAAGTATGAACAATCACGACTAACTCTAGATCATGCACAGGGTAAGTCTTCTCATGGATCTTTAGTTGACAGGAAGCATATGCAATAACTCGCTCCTCCTACATCAATACACATCCGAAGCCAACGCATGAGGTGTCGCAATCATCATATACTTCCCCGAACCGGAAGGCAATACTAGGACTGGTGCTGTAGTTAAAGTTGTCTTGAGCTTTTGAAAGCTTGCCTCACAATCATCAGAACAACAGAACGGAGCACACTTCTGGGTCAATCTAGTCAAAGGTGTTGCAATAGATGAGAAGCCCTCCACAAACCGGCAATAATAACCTGCTAACCCCAAGAAGCTCCGGATCTCAGTAGCTAATGTAGGATGATGCCAACTCTGAACGACCTCAATCTTCTTGGGATCCACTTTAATACCCTTTCCCGATACAACATGCCCTAAGAATGCTACAAAATCTAGCCAAAACTCACAGTTGGAGAACTTAGCATATAACTTCTGTTTCCTCAAGGTCTGAAGCACCACTCTCAAATGCTGCTCATGCTCCCCCATGCTATGTGAGTAGATCAAAATGTCATCAATAAAGACAATGACAAACGAATCAATGTAAGGCCTAAGCACCCTATTAATCAAATCCATAAACGCTGCTAGGGCATTAGTCTAGCCGAAGGACATCACTAGAAACTCATAATGACCATATCTAGCACGGAAAGCACTGGTCAAGCAAATCATCAATATGCGACAACATGTCCTTGTTCTTAGTGATAACTTTATTCAAATGGCGGTAATCAAATCACATCCGCAAAGTCCCATCTTTTTTCTTCACAAATAACATTGGTGCACCCCAAGGTGATACATTTGGTCGGACAAACCCCTTTGCTATCAACTCCTCAAGCTGCTCCTTCAACTCCTTCAGAGCCATACGATACGGTGGGATAGATATAGGCTGGGTACTTGGAGCCAAATCAATACAAAAATCGATGTCACGATCTAGTGGCATGCTTGGAAGGTCAGAAAGATACATATCAATAAACTCCCGAACTACTGACACTAAATCAATCATCGGATTCTCTACGGTAGTATCCTGCACATAAGCTAGATAAGCCAAACACCTCTTCTCGACCATATGTCGAGCCTTCAGAAAGGAGATAAATTGACAAGATGTACTGATAGACAAACCATTCCACTTTAATCTAGGAAACTCTAGCATCACTGAAGTAACAGACTTGAAATGGAAATCAAGGCCTGCGTGATATGGGGATAGCCAGTCCATGCCCAGGATGACCTTAAAGTTGATCATATCAAGCAACAGAAGATCCGCTCTAGTATCGTAACTATAGAATGTTACTACACAGGATCGATAGATCCGATCCACAACAACCGAATCGCCTACAGAAGTAGACACATAAACATGAGTGCCCAAGGATTCACGAGGAATAACCAGTAAATGAGCAAATAGAGATGACACATATGAATAGGTAGGCCCTGGATCAAATAATACCGAAGCATCCCTATCGCAGACAGAAATAATACCTGTAATCACAGCATCTGGTCTGGCCGGAAAAGCATGAACCTGGATGGAGAACCAACTGGCTGGCCTCTGATTGAACAGTAGCTGGATGACCTCCCTCTACCTGGCCTCCACCTCTAGGATGGACCCTACCCACTTGCCCTCGGCCTCTGGGCGATCTAACGATATGTACTACAATCATGGGCTAATGGCCCTGCTGTACTGCATTTCCCCGAAGTATGGGATAAACCCTTTTCATGTGACCCAAATCCCCACACTCATAACAAACCCTCGATACCATAGACTGTTGCCCCAAATTTTGACCCTGATGGCCTGAATACACACTGGAAGAAACCTGAATAACTGGTGGGCGGTATGAACTCTCAGGCATGGCACTGAAATAGGCACTGGAAAAACCTTGATGGCTTGAGTACCCATTTAATGAACCCTGAAAAGCTGGTGGGAAGTAAGAACTCTCTATCATGGCACTGAAATATGGTCACACTGGAGCACCCTGAGGAGGTGGTGGTACTGGATATGTGGGCCTTCTAGGGTGACCCCTCCCGAACTTACCTCTGCCCCCAGCCGGGGAACCTCTAAACTCTCCAAAAAATGGATCCTCTTATCCCCCTGCATCTACTCTCTACCCCTCTGACGGTAGCCCTCAATCCTCCAAGCAATCTCTACTACTAGCTGATAAGAAGTCCCCATCTCAACCTCCCGGGCCATACTAGCCTGAATATCGGAGTTCAACCCCGCAACAAACCTCTGCCCTCTCTCTGCGTCAGTAGGAAGTATCATAAGTGCATGGCGAGACAACTCAGATAATCTCGTCTCATAATTGGTCACTGACATCTGACCCTGCTGGAGCTGCTCAAACTGACACCGCAACTCTTCCCTCTGGGAGGGTGGGATATACCTATCCAAGAATAGGCGTGTAAACTGGTCCCAAGCCATGAGAGGAGAAATTGCTGGTTTTCCAAGAAGATAAGGCTTCCACCATCTGCGGGTCCTGCCCTCCAGCTGAAAGGTAGTGAAATCCACCCATGGGACTCCAATATACACATATTGTGTAGTCTGTCCCTGCAACTATCAATGAAGTCCTAGGGATCTTCATGTCGCTCACCTGCAAAGACTGGAGGGTTAGCCTATTCCATCCGTCCAAAAGATTCTGCGGCTCGCCTACCGCAGCTGGTTTGGGCTCAGGTATGGCTGCTGCTACTGACTTGGCCCCGTCCACGGATAATACACCTGGGGTCTGATACACATCATCTGTATGCCCAGGAGCCTGAGTAATAGGGGTCTGTGCTTTCCCTCCCTGTGATGTGGCTGGGTCTGTTGGAAATAAACCAGCATGGGTGATTGTATCCAGGAATTGCAGCATACCGACCATAATCTCCTGAAAGCTCAGTGCTGACACGAAATCGATCGGGGCTGGCTCTGCTACGGGCACCTCACCTTGATCCTCAATAATGGGATCCTCCACTAGATCCGCTGGTGGTGCAGCTAGGGAAACTCTGGGATGTCCTTGTCCCCTACCTCGGACTGGTGCCCTTCCCTGGCCTCTACCTTGGCCTCTGCCTTGGCCTTTAGCAACAAGGGGAGCAGCTCCTCCCGGGTTCAGAACATGTGCCATGTGCGTTCTCACCATATGTGAGATAATAAGAGAAAGAAACTTAGTACACCATAAACCGCACAATAGGGGATGAATGATGAGTAGTTTCTAATACCCTATAGCTTCTCGAAGATAAGTACGGACGTCTCTGCACCGATTCTCAAGACTCTATTAGGCCTGCCCATAACTTGTGAAACCTAAGTGAACCTAGTGCTATGATACCATATTGTCACGATCCAATTCTATTATAGGCTGTGATGGCGCCCAACACCGTTGCTAGGCAAGCCAACAGTGAACAATCTTGCGATTTTCCCCTTTTAATAAGCTTTTCAAGAAAATAACTTTCCTTAATTTCAAAAAATTAATAAATAATAGATTTAAAGTAATTAACAAAAGTAGTTGAGTGCAATTATAACCAAGAAGTAAAACCAAAACCACAAGTCTACTAGTGTGTGCCAAGACGTGGTATCACTAGTGTATGAGCATTCTAGTAGAATATATAAAAGAATACTAGTCTACTGTCTGAAGTGAAATAGACAGAAAATATAAGCAAAACAAAGAATCCACCTGATGCAGAACGACTTGGAAGGCAGTTCACCGTGAAGTCTCGAAGTGGTAATCAAGTGTGCGAGCCGGACTGATATCCAGATGCACCTGCCTTAGATCCTGCAAATTTAAGTGAAGAACTATAGTGTGAATACATAAATAACATGTACCCAGTCTAACCCCAAAGAAGTAGTAATGAGAGGTCGACTTTGAAACTTACTCTGCGTCAACAATATAATAATATGAAATTCTAATTAAACATGATAGATATAAAATCCAATAGAACTCAGAGTAAGAAATAAATAAATAATTGTTTCACTCTTAGTAAGAACCGAATCATTTTCCTTATTTAAACATGCAATTTCTCAGCCAATGGATTAATATCAAATTTAAAGGGGACTTCCAGTATTATTACGCACGAATTATACCGAGGACGCATGGCCCGATCCAAATATACATATACATATACTGTGTGCATTACCGAGAGTCGAACGACACAAACCATAAATGCATATTAACTTGCCGAGGGGAACGGCCCGCTCCCATGAGAGTAGTGAAAAATTTACCCTGCTCGCAGAATATACTTGCGATGCGGTTGAACATAAATTTCTCAATTCATAAAAATATCCCCCAATTCTTTCCAAAATAAGAAATTCAACTAGAAGCTTTTAAAATCATAAAAGTCCTTAATCTCAGCTCTATTCAAGACAATTTAATAATCATAATCAAACAACGATGTCAACAAAGCATGGTGTAAACCTATGTTACCCGGACATAAGCATGACTAGTAGCTACGTGCGGACTCTCGTCATCTCATGTGTACGTTGTCCCCACAAATAAAAGCACATACTAATTAAATTTACCTATGGAGTAAATTCCCTCTTATAAGGTTAGAAAAGAGACTTACCTTGCCTCAAAGCCTAGCTACTTTTCGGTCCAAGATTATGCCCAAACCCTCAACTCGGTGCCAAACGACTAGAAACTAGTAAAATATTATATACAATAATTAATACATATTTAAAGTTCATATCCTAACTATCAAAGGGATTTTCCAAGTCTACTTGAAGAATCCCTAAAATTTACCCCGGACCCACGTGCCCGGATTCCAAATTTGTTTGAAGAAAGTTATTAAGATTAGCTCATGAACTCAAATATATGATTTTCACTAAATTTCATAATAAATTTCGTGGTTAAATATGATTTTTATAAAAAACCTAGGTTTTCACCTAAACCCATAATTTTTACTAATTTACATGTTATAATCTACCCATAAACTTTGTTTTTAACTTACATTCGGTAAATATTACTTACCTCAATTGGGTGATGAAAATCTCTCTCTAACAAACTCCAAAATCGCCCCCAAGAAGTGTAATAAATGAGCAAAAATGCCTAATTCCCGTTTTAAAAGACCATACTGCCTCCAGCGATTCTGCACCTGCGGTCGCAGAGCCACACCTGTGTCATCGCTTTTGCAAAAGTGCCCAAGCAGGCTGGCTCCGGTTCTACGGACGTGGTCCTGCTTCTGTGGAGCGTGGGGTGTACCTGCGGACCTGGGCTACCCTTTCTTGGCCACTTTTGCGAGACCCTGCTCGCTTATGCGAGCTCGCACCTACGGCCCTAGCCTCGCAGGTGTGATTACACTAGAAGTCTGGTGCTTCAGCTGATGCTTCTCAAGTCCAAACTTGGTTTGAGCCTCGTCCGATTAACACCCAGGGCCCCCGAGGCTCCGCCTGAACATACCAACAAATTTTTAATCATAAAACGGATTCGCTCGAACTCTCGGAATGCACCAAAGAACGTTAATACTATGAATCACACCCCAAACCAATTGAATCAAAACTATGAACTTCAAGTTCTTCAATTGATTTCCAATGCGCCGAAACTTACTTAAACTACTCGGAATACCACCAAATTCTGCGTGCAAGTCTTAAATGACACTACAGAACTATTCCCGATCTCGGATTCCATTTGGACCTCGATATCACCAAAACCTACTCCAAACCAAATTTAAAGAATTTCAAAAACCTTCAAAGTACCAACTTTCACTATTAGGCGCCAGAACGCTCT